>JAAIXJ010000282.1:172696-480683 GCA_013403705.1 Heliconius hermathena | reverse complement strand
AATTTTTTTGACCGCGAAAGCTGCAGAGCTAAGTCTATTCGCCAATCCATCAATATGGGGTCCCCACTGTAATTTGGAGTCTATGGTGATACCGAGAAATACCGTAGAATCGACAGGATCTACGGGTTCACCATTCAAGAGTACATCGGCTTTAACAACTTTCGTGTTAGGTGTTCTAAAAATAATACATTTAGTTTTTTTACTATTCAATAGTAAGTTATTAACACTAAACCAATGTACTACTTTCGAGAGAGCATTGTTTACATCGTCATATACGATTTGTCGTCTTTTTATTTTGAAAATCAATGAGGTGTCATCAGCAACAATACTATCTCATGGTTTTTTTCACCTAGATACGGTAAATCATTTATATATATCAAAAAGAGAAAGGGACCAAGGATAGACCCTTGTGGGACCCCCATGCTGATTACCGAACCACGAGATTTCTTGCCATTCACATCAATCCTCTGAACTCTGTCAGCCAAATAAGAGGTCAGAAGATTGATAGCACGTCCTCTTATGCCATAGTAGTGTAGCTTCATGACCAATGTTGAATGCTGTACACAATCAAAGGCTTTAGACAAATCGCAAAACATGCCAAGGGCATCCTGCGATCCCTCCCAGGCCTCATATATATTCTTTATAAGACCTATACCAGCATCTGTAGTTGAACGACCTTTAGTAAAACCATACTGTTTATCATGCATGAGATTATGTAAATCAAAATGCAGTAATATTTGATTTAGAATATTTTTTTCAAAAATCTTACTGAATGAGGGTAGTATAGAAACAGGTCGAAAATTATTGGGATCAGATGTACTACCCGATTTAAATATAGGCATGACTTTACAACATTTCATTAGGTCAGGAAACACACCATACACCTATACAATTATTAAATATAGTTGCGAGGTGAGAAGCAACAGCGTCTATTATATGACTAATCAATGTGACAGAAATACCCCATAGATCCGACGTTTTCTTGATACCTAGGGAATTTTCAAGAGACATAATTAAGACATTTGTCTTAATTATGTCTCTTGAAAATTTAAAATCTATATATTTGCTTTGAATTCGCTTATACCAGAGCATTCTTAAGAAAGCATGCTAAAAAAATAGTTAAATGTGTAAATATGAATAGCACGCTCGTTTCAAGCATGCTAATAAGCATACCATTTATTGAGCATGTCACTGTAATTTTACTCTGCAGTTACACATGCTCATTACTAGCACGAAAGAATGCTTTATTGAGCTATTACTCAGCAGCATGTGTGTCAAAACGTTGCTAATAATGAGCGTGCTCTTTTCGAGCTTGCTCGAAAATTGTCATCCGTGTGATTTTTACCTACGTGCAGCGCGGAGGAAAGGGGGCGTGCTTTGAACACGTGTGAACATGTTTATTTAATTAGCATGCTAGTATCAATCAGACGCTCGCTAAGGTGTGTAAAAGTGCCGCAATCGAGTACATGCTCTGAGGTTTTCCTTTCTACTTCGCCACTCATGAACCCAAACCTTTGCATTCCTCCTTATTTCCTTTCTTAAAAGGTTATGGACGTATTGCATTGCAAACAAACTGATGATTTTATTTTAATTTTATACAGGGGGCCAGTTGCTTGTCCATTTCTCATCTCCTCCACCGCACCATTTGGTAGAGAACTTACTAGAACGTCACGCTTAAACAACGTGTGTGTTCTATTATTTAGTTTGAGCACGCTTATACCCGAATATTCTTAAAAAAGCATGCTAAATTTAAGCAAATGTGTCAATTTAAGCAGCACCCTCGTTTCAAGCATGCTAATAAGCATATCATTTATTGGGCACGTGTAACTGTAGCATTACTTACTATACATTATACTAATATATAAACAATAAATTAAAACAGAGTGTACAGCAGTGTGACGTTAAAAAAAGGTAGGCCAACATCTGCTGAACATAGATGTTGGTATATGAGCAACAATACTCAATAATACCAATGCTGGTTTTCAGTGGCCTTTAATAAACAATAAAAAAATATTTGTACCATATATTTTTCACTAGCTTAGCTTTATACTCAGAATTTAAAAATACATTTTTTGTTAAAAATAATTAATTGAAAAAAATTGTTAATTGTGATTCGATTCCCACTAGAGAGGAATGAATTATTTCATATTCACTCACTCTGACAACAATGCAAAGTACAACGTTGAGTTCCGCCATTCATCACGCAAAGTGTCGAGAATTCGGCGGAGCGTGGGAAGCAGCGTGTCTTAACACAAGGTTCACTACCCACCGTGTTATATGCAAAATATAGCGTAAAGTTGTATTTTTTTGTTAAATATTCAAATACATTTATTTTTTTCACTTCCGTTCAGGCAAATGGCGTTAAATGTTCGTATTGTGAAATATATCTATCAAATCGACATTTGTTAAAAGAACACTGGAACGAACACACTGTTGATGCTATTAAATGTATATACTGTGATAGAATGTCAATTTATAACAGCGAAATGTCTAGACATTTGAAAAGTTGTCATAAATACAATTTTAATTGCGAATGTGGTTATGTATGCCGACATCGGGCGACTTACTATCTACATTATAAAAAGTATCATACAGAGTTTGTGTGTGATCATTGTAAGAGTCGATATCTTAGAAAGGAGAAATTAGAGAAACATATGAGGTAAGTTTCTTTTTATATCATGCTAATATTGTATAGGTACTTAATACTTTTATTATGGTACATTTACCAACAGATTGATAAAATAATTTATACATTAAATCATAAATTAATGAATTATAAAAACAAATTGTTTTCATAATTCGGACCAAATCAGAAAACAATAAACCAATTTTCACCAAATAACATACATCAGAAAACAACGCCAAAGACCTTCCTTCCTTCAACCTTCGTTTGCGAGTAGGTGTAGAAACTAACATTTCTTTTAACTAATTTATTACATAGTTTTACTTAATTGGTTAATATTACCAAAATAATACTACAATCTACCGTCTTCCGTGCAACCCTCTGTGCACGTTTGCCTCTTTTTTTGGAACTTGTTAATGTTGTTAGTCCTGCTGGTCTTTACAGTGCCACCGGCTGGGGAGGGAAAAGAGTACTCTGTCCCTGAGAAAATGCAAGCACTACGTGGCTGCTTTAGAGGATGCTGGACCCGAACCTAGGCTTGCGACTGTCAATCGAGCAGGGATCTGATCTGTAAAATATGAGAGATCCATGAGGTACTTTCATCTGCTGTAAATCCAGCGTTGAATTATTTTTATATTACATTTTCTCGTAAAGTATAAATCCAAAACAAAAAAAATCTTGGCGATGGAATAAGTTTCTCTCATAAAGGACAATGTCCATAAATGTATGGGACACCGTGCATAGGGGTATGCATCACGTTGAAACTTGTTTTGGCCGATGTTTAACTAACCAGTTACTACCCCTAATAATTATTTTTGAGATCAGAATAGGGATTCCGAAGTTATTTAATGAAATGTAACATAACCTCAAAATTACCATAACCCGATTTAAAGCTTAAGATAAGTTGTTTGATTGGCAGTTTGAGTGTCTTAACACTAGGTTCCCTCTTCCTACCTTGGTGTGTGTGGGATACAGCGTGAAGCTTATTTATACGATTTACTCATATTGCTAAATAATGTTAATTAATATGTAAAAGGTAAATATATAAATATTAATCAATAACATCTTAAATAGAATAAGGGGAAAAAATACAAATATCTCCATGCGATTGCTTTATTTGATCCTCTTACACAGTTTTGACAGACACAGGTACAATGTTTCATTAGAACAGAATTATAGGTGGTAATTGGCGATTGGAGTCATGCTGCTGTTGCCATTGTGTCTCTTGTTACTGACCTCCAACAAGCGCCATATACACATTCTTTTCTTGAGATCTAAAACATATTAAATAATTATTATTTCTAGCTCTCTAGTCATCACATAGGGATATTGTAAATGTAGTAGAACCAATTTCAGTAAAATGTTCCTTTCTTAATCATGTAAGAACATATCTTGTACAGATTTTCCACAAGGAAAGCAAATACTCTTATGTCCAAATGCAGACATTAAAATTATTTCTCGTGTCATTTTATTTCTTTGATTTGTGGGTAGTTCAAAGCAGTCAGTACAAACGATGCTTCCTGAGGGCTGCTGAAATAAAAACAATTTTATTTTCAGCTTCACACTGTATCTCGCACACAGCAGGGCAGGCAGAGGAAATCTAGTGTTAAGACACTCCGTTCCCCACTTTCCGCCGAGTTTTTTAGGCATTGCGTGTTGAGTGGCGGAACTCAACGCCGCGCTTTGTCTCGACACCAGAGCGAAGAAATGAAAATATAAATGTAAATAAATATTTCATTTCCTCGAGTGGGATCGAACCCACAACCAGTCGATTTTACATTGGCACTTTGTGCCTCTGCGCCACGACTGGCTTTAAAAAAATATATTTTAGCCATATTTTATTAATACGAGGGCCGTACCTTAGAACAAGAAAACCTAATTCTTTATTTTTTAAATCAATAATTAAATAGAAAGAACCAATTAACATTAAGTTCACATGTATAGGAGTTACCCATAAGTGTAATTTGTTGATTATTGAACCGAACGCTTGCTCCTCTGTGGTTTCTAGGTATCACGAAAAAACAATTGATACATCGGCTTCACCTATCGAATGTTCTATACGGCGATACCTCACTTGATGTTATTTATATTTCAATATACTCCTTCATACAACAAAAGAATTAATATCATAATATTTAAGTTGAGGAGCTGCAACAAAGTCACTACTAAACTTAGCCGATCTGCCAATGCAACAAAAAAGGGATAAGTCTCGTTCTATTTTAACATTGCCGCCATTACCAACGAATTGATTTCGTTAATGAGGCATGTGCGGCGTTATCACTTTGATAGGTTTGTGTCTGTGTGCGTAATTCTTGACAAATGACGTTTTATTTTACAACAATAATTTTATTAATTATTTTGTTTGAAAAAATCACTTTTTCATTTTTGGGTTAAGCTATTTTGTTTTATGCCAAAGACACTCTGTATATGTCCGTCCCTTTGTTCCGTTGTAACTGTTAAACCAGTTAAACGATTTTGATTTACTGTGTTGGATTTACCTAGGTGGCGCGAGATTAACTAAAATGTTACTAGATATATTAAATTAGTTTATGCACTTGGGTTTCTTGTTTTCTTTATAATCCACTTGTTATACTTTATTTTTACTCAAAATATGTATGACACCGTCGTAACGTAGTGGGGTGGCGTCTAACAATAATCGTAAGAGTTTTGCGTTCCATCTCTGCTCTTTTTGTACTATTTTCATATCCAAGCCCTGGCAAAACCAAGCACATCGTTGAGTGCATCATATCATTTCATTCAACACTCAAATCTCAAATGTGAGCGATAGTGGTAGCGTACAGAGTAAAGCTTTAAAAAATCTTTAAATATTCTTAGTACTTAATTATATTCTTTCAGGGAAACGCATTTGCCCAACAAATGCGATTTATGCGGTCGTGTATATAAAAAAAAAACATTTCTTCAGAACCACTATAGGATGTTTCACGAAGAATTCAAAGGGGAGACCAGTGAATTGACATACTGTGTGGAATGCGACATGCAGTTTAAGAATCACTTCTTGTTTAGTAGACATTTGTATACGGCTGTTGCTCATAAGCCGAGAACGCCGAAAAAGTGAGTGAGTTTTGCTTATATAAAGCAGAATAAATAACTTAGTATTGTAATATTATAAACTATATATAATAAGAATTATAATATTAACATTTTTAATAAAACACAATGTACTTTAAATATACACAATATTATTTAAAGATAAAACCGTATCCCGCACACAGCAGAGTAGGCAGAGGGAACTTAGTGTTACGACACTCCGTTCCCCACTTTCTGCCGGATTCTGGAGGCATTGCGTGTTGAGTGGCAGAACTCAACGCCGCGCTTTGCCTCGACACCAGAGCAAAAAAATGGAAAAATAAATTTAGGTAAATATATCATCTCGTGTGGGGATCGAACCCACAACCAGTCAAATGTGACATTTTGTAGCGCTGCGCCACGACTGGCCTCAAATTAATGTTTATTAGAAAGTAAGTGTTCACATACTGAAAAAAAATCCATTCACTATTGTATTAAGTGGAGGACTATAGTGGAGTGGACCACTATATCCACAGATATTGGGCCGAAAGTGAGAAACAGTGTGTTAACAATAGGTTCCCTCTGTTCACCATGTTATAAGCGTGAAGCTGAAATATATAATAGTGTTTTATGACCACTACTTATTAATTAAATTAGGAAGTAAGTTACAATATTAGCTTCAGAATTAACGGGTTGTTGTAGAAGATTATAAAAAAATAATATATATTTTCACATAAAAAATGTTGTTTATATTTTTTATGATTGTGAATAATATGTATTATTTTTTTATTTTTCCAGGATTCCGTGTCCTGACTGCGGTAAAATATTCACTAAACCCAATTATATGACTAAACATTATAATTTAGTACACAAAAAAAAAACTGAATATTACTGTGAAATATGTGATAAAGTAAGTATTTAATTATTTTTTACGCTATATCGTGCACATGCCAGGTTAGGTCAGACATTCCGTTCCTTATTTTTCCGAATTCTGGAGGCATTGCATGTTGAGGGGCGGAACTTAACGCCACTCTTTGCGTCGTTGCCAGGGCGAGGAAATCAAAATAATAAATATTTCGTTCCCCCGAGTGCAAAATTGAATCTGAAACCGTCGTGTTTACACGCCGTGCCACTGAGCCACGACAGCCTCGCTGTTGTTATCATTGATTATATTGAATTATTAGCAAAAGCTAATAAGTTTTATGATATGATGATATGTCTACTGTAATATACAACTTTATGATTCACAGTATCTTTCGTCTCCATATGCTATGAGAAATCATAAAAAGTATGTTCATTTGAAAGAGGAGAAGAAGAAAGATAAAATGTGCCAAATATGCGGCAAATATTTCTTTGTAAGTTATTTTTATAATAAATAATTAATACCAAATCCCTTGATAAGATTTAATTTTAAGATATACATAATAGTGTTTATTAGCTTCATGTTGTATTCCGCACATAGCAGGTTAGGCAGAGGGAACCCAGTGCTAAGACCCCCCGTTTCCCATTTTCCGCCATCGCAGAAATTCATTCCCCTGAGTGGGGATCGAACCCACAACCGTCGCGTTACAGTCACACACCTGTGCCCATGCGACACGAAGGTTTCCATGTATAATGTATAGATATCGTATTTAAAATGATAATGTTATTAGAACACGTAACTAATCCAGTATATAAATAATTGTGTTATTCAAGCGGGCGAAGACGCGAGCGGGTTGCTATTATTGATAGAAATGACGTAACATTAAGCATTAATATCTAAAAGCGCTTTAGTTGATTTTTTTTTAGCCCTCTACATTATTATTTTAAAAGTCACCAATGATGTCATTTAAAATAATAATTATGGTAGACAAAAAAAAATATTACTTGTACTTTCTTTTTTGACAATTTCTACTTAACAATTTCAATTAAATTATTATTATCTAATTTATCTACAATTTGGACGCATGTGTAAAAGTATGGCAGTAAATGTGAACAGTAAGAATAAATGTAAACAATCAGATATAATATATCATTAAGAGGTCGTCGTGGCTTAGAGGCACAAGAGTGTGAGTGTAAAGCAGCGGTTGTGGGTTCGATGCCCACTCGAGGAAATGAAATATTTATTTAAATTTATATTTCCATTTCTTCGCTCTGGTGTCGAGGCAAAGAGCGGCGTTGGGTTCCGCCACTCAACACGCAATGCCTCTAAAATTCGGCGGAAAGTGGGGAACGGAGTGTCTTAATACGAGGTTCCCTATGCCTACTCCTCTGTGTGCGGGATACAGCGTGAAGCTGATTTTTTTTAATATCTTTAATTTACGCGACAATAATCAACGCTAATGATCTTTTATTTCTATTGTTTTTTTTTCAGTCTAACACAGTGTTAAAAGCACATACAAGAACCCATACGGGAGAAAGGCCGTTCAAATGCAGATTTTGCGATTCGGCATTCACTCAAAATAGTTCTAGAGATTCACACGAAAGAACACAGCATAAAGATATTGAAAAATGTGAAAAAAAAGTTGAATAAATATTGCTTTTAATTGATTTGGTAGTTTTGAACACCCCGTATATTGTCTTTTAAAAATAAATACACATCGTATTTATTTTTAAAAGAATTATCTTCATGAAATATTTTGGTGGTTGGTTTTAGAATGAATAGAGTTGTGTTTGTGTGTTTCCATGTATCTAGGCAGCCTGTAGGCTATATTATATCGATGTAACCCACTATACCTGCGGTCAAAGTTAGCACCCGCATTTACAATGTCATATACATCGGGTACTTCTTTCCATTTCACCACAGGGCCAATGAAAAACGGAACGAACGAAGCAAGTAAAGCCTTTTATATTAAAAGGACTGTAGAAAGATTTTTTTGTTTCACACTGTATCCTGCACATGGCAAGGTACGCAAAGGAAACCTGGGAAACTAGTGGTAAGACAAAGAAAGTGATAGGAAAGAAAATTACTTATTTAGTGTACGAGTTACGTACGAAATGTGTAATCAGTACTGCAATAAATGTTGTATGGAATAGACATGTGTTTGCTGTCATTAGCCCTCACTTCACAAATACTACATTTAGAAAACGTATAAAAATTTGAATTTAGCGGGACTCAGAGCGCCTTGTCGGTTTCCAGGAGGCGCGGGTTCGAGTTCCGCTACGTTAAAATTTTTATACGTTTTCTAAAGTAGTTTTGCTTAGACTTACACTGGTAACTGAGGCTTATACAATATTTTAACAAAATATTCACAAAAGCTGTCGTTTAGTTTCATGATGATGATGATGATGAAAATAATTGTACATTCGTTGTGTTAAGCTGAAGGCTTTGAGTTTTCTTAGATTTATGTCACTGTGCCTTTTTCTGAACGATCCCAGGAAATCAAATCATGCCATTTCATGACCAAAAGTAGAAAAAATGTAGGCTTTGTCACTTGTTAAAGTCAAAGCAAAATGTTCGACTTATCGTTTTATTAAGTCAAGAAAATGAGAAATTCTACAATGCAAGAAATATAATTTACATGTAAAAGATATATTTATAGCCAAGTATGTGATGATAGAGTACAAACAGAAAAAGACAACTTAATTATTTATATTAAAAAGGACAAAAAAATTAACAACAAAATACGTAATACCCCTCAAAAACACACACACAAATGTGGTAACTTTAACAGAAAAAATGATTTTACTGGGTTTTCCTCTATCCGTAATGATGAGCAACAATTATTATTAAAACCATCAGCAACGATATTGTTTTAGCTGATAAAGGTTTTCCAGATATAAGAACAGTTATAGATCGAAGTGGAAAATACGTGAAGATTATTATGCCCAGAAGAAACACAAGAAACATATAATATTGCGAGTGTAAGAATTTATGTCGAAAGGATAATGCAAAGATTAATGATGAAGTTAGGAATTTTATAAAAAAAATGGTATATTTAGTCTCGTGTTTTGTTGTTAAAATGGGCAACGGGCGGAAAATGGGAAACGGGGGGTCTTAGCACTGGGTTCCCTCTGCCTAACCTGCTGGGGAATGGAGTGTTCCCCACTTTCTGCCGAACTTGTTACGTCTGGCACCCCAAGTCAGCAGTCCCCTTCCATAAGAACGTGACATTACTGCGTTTTTGTTGTTTAAAATTATTATAATAAAGTTCAAAAATAATTGTAGTATATGAACAGGAGTGCAGAACTATTGAAGAGTTAACCAGTGTTGTAAATGTGATTGTATAAATTCCGTATAAATTATTCCTATCTCAGTCTACCTATCTCACAATAGCGCCGGCTAGAGCAGGATGACATACATCACACCACATACCGAGCTCTTCTCACCCATAAGCTCCTGGTAATTGATAACCGCAAGCAAGTAAAGCATAATGCTGATTAACCGCTCCCCCCCGTCCCCGCCCCAGCTGTGACTGGGTGAAGCGGCATGTTGACGGCACGTCTTGCTACAGGAGGACCTAACTAGCTTAAATAATTGAAATTAGTGTAAGTTGAATGGCATGATACTTTATAAATCAAGTAAATATCACATAGAGGGCTCTCCTATTGAAACAATAGAAATGATTAGCGACTTGGGTATTCTCTCTGATAAGGAGCTTACATTTGTGCCTCACATAGACATCATTATTATTAATTTCTAATAAGAAACTATAAGATCTTCAAAAAATATATAATAGAGAGCTTAGTATTAAGCATATTAGAGTACGACAATGTTGTATGGAGATCATATGACTAAAAAAGTTATAATTATTTAATCATCAACATCAGTTCTTTCAGTCAAAAGTTCTAGGTTACACACATTAAAAAAAAATACAATGAAATTGATCATCCTCCTTATGGAAGACGGTTAAAAAATCGTGGGCATTGTAAAAATTTTACTTGATAACGACTAATCTAAATTGATATATATTTTCTTAAAAAGATTTTGTTAAATTATATGGTAATGTATGATAAAACTGACGAAGAATAAAGATTTTTTTTTAATTTCTTTAATGGCTTGATCGGTACGTTTTTGGGCATAGCTTATAGTTTTTTTTTTCATTTTCAAGTCTGTCACTCTCAATGTCACTGTAACATATGTCAATCACTAATATCAATACTGATAGACCGCCATATTACCTCAACTCTATTTTAATTTACCATTAAATTTCTAAATATTTTTAAAAATAACATGGAAACTAATATAGTGAAATTAGAATTGGATAATATTTGTAGGGGTTGTTTAAGCGCCGATAGAAATCTAAAGCCACTATCAAAAGATTGCGCGGTTATATTTTTGTATATATTGGGAAAAGAAAATGTTGTACCAGAGGTAATTTTGTAATGTATATCAATAAGTAAATGTATAACTGATGTAGAGGCAAAGCGCGGCGTTGCCTTCCTCCACTCAACACGCAATGCCTCCAGAATTCGGCAGAAAATTTAGAACGGAGTAGCAGCGATATAAAAAAAATAACTATAACAGATGTCTCTATTACGCTAAAGAATTTTTTTAGTATCAGGCTATTTCCTGCCCATAGTAGGATGAATTCTCGAGGCATTGTGTGCTGAATGACAGAACTTAACGCCACAGTCGTTGTTACCAGAGCGGGATAATTCAAATTCAATTTCAATTCAAAATATTCTTTATTCAAATAAACTCTTATAAGCACTTTTGAATCGTCGAATGAACATATAACAAAAAATAATAAAAATATTAAATATATACTTAAATATTTCACCTTCATAACATATCAACAAGACATTTTATATTATTGTTTTTAGGATTCAATGTATTTTAATTTATTACTATGTTGGGAGTGTACTTCTGTATTAAGAAAAATTTTTATATATCAAAACAGATTTAGAAGATCACAAATAGTGTTTCTAAGAAAATGGGTATGTCTATACTTAATTTTTTTCTTAGTTTGAGTACTGTATCCCGCATATAGCAGGGTAGGCAGTGGGAACCTCAGAACCTATTGTTAAGGTTCTAAGGCCATTCTCCACTTTCTTTTGTATTCTAGAGGCATTGTGTTTTGAATAGCAGAACTCAATGGCATGCTTTCCAAGGGCAAAGGCTTTTTCTTTCAATAAGTTTGCAGTATACTTAATATTTTTTTGACTTCTTGTTACTTATGCTTTTTTTGCTCCATGCTGTATCTGACATATAGCAGGATAACTAGAGGGAACCTAATGTTAGGACAGTTTATACAATTTATTCCCCACACACTGCCCAGTTTTCAAGACATTGTTTGCTTAGTAAGAAGACAAAGCGCTGCATTGAGTTCTGCCATTTAACCAACACACAATGTCTTGCAAATTGCCTTGCTATAGAGGAAAAGATGTATGCAGATGTAAAAAATATATTAAATTAACTTTGGCATTTTTTCAGGTAGGTCCTTTCTCTATAGAAAGTTTATCTCTATTAACAACTTTCAACAAAAATAATTATGATTCAAGTCTCATATATGATGAAGAACAAATTAAAGATAGTAAAACAGAATTAGATATAAATATAGACAAACTTGAATTTGAAATAAAAGATGAAAAAACTTATGAAATTAGTATAAAGGAAGAAATTATTAGTGATGTTGCTAGTGATATTCCTAAAAATAATGATTCCAATGATTTTGATGATGATATTTCTAAAAATAATGATTCTGATGATTTTGTCGATATTTTTGATAAAAAAGAGGTTAAAAAAAAGAAAAAGAATTATCCTAAGAGGCTATGTATAAAAACTATGAAATGTTCCCAAGCTAATTATGATAGGGGTATAGACAGGCATATAGAGAGTGTTCAATTGAAAATTGAACATATTAAAGATATAATAAATAAAGGAAAAAAGAAAACTAAGGATAGTATACTAGCAAGAATGCTTACAGCAATGAAAATACTTATAAATACAATGAATTCAGATTTGAAACAAGATGAGACAAATGTGAGTTAATTTTTTTTTTCTCTCATCATGCCCCCTGATCTTTTTTCTTAGAGTTGATAAAGATTTTTTTGCCTCACACTGTATTCTGCATATATAGCAGGATATAAGAACTTAGTGTTAAAACACTCCAATCCCTGTGCACTAACAAATTTTGACACATGTCATTGTCAGTAACAACACATTTTTAAAGAATTAATTTTTTAAATATAAAATAGGGGTAGTTCATGGGTGTCACTTCAATAAAAGTGCATTATAATTAGTGAATGTATATGTGACAACTTAAGTTCAACTTGTATAAAGTTGAACTTAAGTTGTCACATAAACACTATTTAAAAAAAACAATTTTTTATTGTTAAAAACAACTATTTGAGGAGGACTACCGTTACTGTAGAGACACTCTATTCCCCATTAAGACACTTCCGTTCCCCACTTTCTGCCGATTTCTTGAGATATTGCGTGTTGATTGGTGAAAATTTGGCGAAGCGTGTGAGACTGACAGTCTTAACACTAAGGCTCACTCTGCCCACCCTGTTATATACGAAATACAGCGTGAAGCTGTTAGCGTTTTATTAAATATTGTATTTGTTTTTTTCACTTTCGTTCAGTCAAACGGCGTAAAATGTTCGCATTGTGAAATATACATATCAAATCGACATTTGTTAAAAGAACATTGGAATGAACACACTGTAGATGCTATTAAATGTTTATACTGCGATAGAATGTCAATTTATAACAGTGAAATGTCTAGACATTTGAAAAGTTATCATAAATACAGTATTAAATGCGAATGTGGTTATGAATGCCGCCACCGGGGGACTTACTATCTACATTATAAAAAGTATCATACAGAGTTTGTGTGTGATCATTGTAAGAGTCGATATATAAGAAAGGAGAAATTAGAGAAACATATGAGGTAAGTTTCTTTTTATATTCTACTAATATTAAATACTAGCGGCCCGCTCGCGGCTTCGCCCGCTCATCACCTATAACACGTTTATTACGGTGCATTTATCAAGAGATGAAATAATTTACAATTCAATGATGAAAAACTTGTTTTCATTATTCTTACCAAATCAGAATACAATTAACCAATTTTCACCAAAAAAAATACAAAAGAAAACTACGACGCCAAATAGTACATAACCTTCGTTTGCGAGTAGGGATAGAACCTAACTTTTTTTAACTAATTAATACTACAATCTAAAATAAAAATACTACAATCGCAATCGTCAATCATCGTCTTCCTCCGCCCAAACCTCAGTGCACGTTAGCCCTTTTTTTCGGAAATTTGTTAAAGTCATTAGCCTTGCTGGCCTTTTCAGCGCCACTGGCTGGGAAGGGAAGAGGATACTTTGTTCCTGAGAAAGTGCAAGCCTTATGTGGCTACTTAAAAGGATAAGGATGCTGGACCCGAACCTAGGCTTAATCGGGCTGGAATCTAATCTGTAAAATATGAGAGATCCCTATATCATTATGAATATATTTTACTTTCTCTTAAAGTATACATCCATGCTATAAAAGCCAAAGCTTATCTTCATAAAATTTCCTTGTTGATGGAATAACCTTTGCTCGTAAATTTCAATATGTACCTATGCCAAATGAAAAACGGTCAAATATCACCTTTACTCAACAATTTCCAATTATTTTTTGTCATAAAATGCGTAATTGTGAAAGTGAATGTTTTTGTACTCTTTTTAATAGGCTTTTTTAGACGTTTTGGGCTTTCTTTTTTCTTCAGTTAAACACCATGTGATACACGACATTTTTTGTTTTATTATCAGGCGCAAGAACAAACAATGCAGAGACTCTTTCGACCCTTGAAGATGCCACATACAATTGACCATGGGAAAAACGTTTATTTTCCAGATTTAGACCACTAACTTTCAAAGATTGGCCTTGTGATTTGGTTAATGGTTATGACGAATGCAAGACGGATCGGAAATTGAAGTCTTTTAAACACAAACGGCATCGGTTGGGATGTTCAGTCTCAGAATGAGAACTTCCTTACCTTTGAATGTTCCTTTGAATATCGACGCGTAAATCAGATTGTTAATCAATTTTCTTAGCAGTGTTTGGTGGAAATCGCCAGATTAAAATCATTGCATGACTAACACATCTCGAGTCTAGGTCTTTCAATGTTCGGATAAGTGCTTTCATTGCACGTTTATACTCCATTGTGCATTCGTCCCAGATGATAATTTTCGACCTTTAGCTATTGCAGAATTTTTTGGAATATTATATGTGGGTTCTTCAATAGTTTGTAGATTGAACTGCAATTTTAATGCTTAATGAGCCTTCTGAATATGTGGCTGCTATTCCAGAAGAATCAACTGCAACCGCAATGTTGGATCTCGCACGAACAGTAGATAAAACTACTGGCATGAGGACTAATAAATTTCTGCACATGAGGTAACACATGTCTACGATCAAGAGTAAAGCTTGATTATGTATCTCCTCATTCATCTCAAGATCGGCATTTCTGGAACTGATACTAATTTGATGTAAAATATCTCGTGCCACAGGTTAGGTAGGTTGGATGGAATGGAAATGGTGTGCGTATCTACTTCGAGAAGTACTTGGAGAAGTAGAGATAATAGCTTCCACGATCGTCGTATCCCAACGGGTATCGTTTTCTAGTAAAATAAATTCTTCAAATGCGGCACGATACATTGAGAATAGCAGCAACAACCGCAAATAGAAGCATTTCTTCATTATTGTTTATTCATTATACCACCAAAAGCATCAGAAGAACACACATCCGGATAATCAGAAACTGCATCGTCTTGATTCTGTCGTTGAAAATTCTTCTATGAATCATTCCAAATATAATAACGTGGCATCTCCGAGTAAAGCAAAGTTTGTGCAAATGGATCGCTTTGACAGATCGCAAAGAAACTGGTCAATGCTGTCGCTGGAGGTGTTGAACAACATTCGAAGCCGTGACATATACTCGTTCACCATTCTCCAGATGCACCGCCCAATGTACAACAGTAAGATGACGTTCGTGAATTGGAAATGCGATTATATACGCCAAATCGCTTTATTACAGTTGACGTAACCACCAACTTGATAGCGCGCAATTTCGTCGTTGGTAGAGGAGGATTGGATGTCAAAAACAGCCATATGCCCTGCCTTTTTAGTGACATTTGCAAATATATTTTGTGGACTTTACTGAAGAATTGTAATACTCAACGTTGCAATGTGTCCTCGTTACCGTTATCATCGGGCGATCGACGCTGATATAGTGGATAGCCATCGTTTCCAGTGACTATATGCGTAATAATTCATCGAGCTAACTTTCTTTGTAGTTTCTTCGCCTATAATTTTAAAAGTAGATTTATAATAGTATATTGTATGTAATTTTTTTGTATAATTATAAATGAGTGAAAATAAATGATTTTCATAAAGTGGTTGCTGCAAACTTTGAAGAATTGCTCTTTTCATTGCTGCATTGATCTTTTGACGCCGATCAAGTTGTCCCTCCACGTAGACCATTAAATATATTTGTAAAAAAATATGCTGTGCATCTTCGAGAGGTGGCAATCCAATTCGATAGTGAATCTGTCCCTGTATTTACAAAATTAAAAATAAAGTCAGTATTATTGATTTATAACACTTTTTTTTAATTAGTAAACATAATACGTAGGAATTCTGCTAATATATTGTGTGGTAGTACAAAAATAAATAAATAAATATCTTTAATGAGGCCGGTCGTGGCGCAGCGGCACGAGGTGTGACTGCAAAACCGACTGGTTGTGGGTTCGATCCCCACTCGAGGAGATGATGAATCGGGTGTTTCGCCACAAAGCAATGAATGCAATGGCTCAGGTGGCGGTTTCAATAATGGAAATTTCACATTTACGCAATGGCAGCACAATCCCGGCGTCTCTCCGGAAAACTTCAATTCACCGCAATACACTTGCATTGCAACTTGCATTGGCCCAATGCAAACGCTAAGATACAAGCAGTAATTAGTGCTGCAATCGTATCAAAACGCTGTTTTATTCAAATCAGCACTTTAAAAATCTCTTCTTGTTAGTCAAAAATTATCAACTTGTTGATCTCTGTTGTTCGCGACGATTGACGATTTCGCACTGCAAATCGAGCCGTTTCACGGGCTGTCTCACTTTGCTCTTGTGATTGAGAAGCACGAGGTCGAGCCATATCAACGCGGCGCTCATCACGGCCAATTTCTTGTTCTTATTCATTCGTTTAATTCGCAATGTTTCATATCCTGCTTGCATCACGGCTTTGTCCGGAAAGATTCGGAGTCCAGAGAGAGGCCTTGGTCGCAGCATTGTTAATGGTGATAAAAAAAAAATATAGATTAATGATGATTATAGACAAAATTAATAATTGTCGCGTTTAGCTGTAATTTTTATAATTGTACAATTTTTAACCATACTTATTTACTTAGCTCACGGTGCTTCACGGGAACGCGGTCGAACAGGATAAAAAATATCCTACGAGTATGACCGTCTATTTTCAGCCAAATCAGTTTAGCCGTCCTTAAGTTACAAATAGTGTAACTAACACGATTTTCTTTTATAATATATATATATATATANTATATATATATATATATATATATATATATATCATTTAAGGTTAACTAAGAATTACACCGTAATGCTGTTTAAACTATAGCACACCTGAGGAATGTAGCTTTCATACAATGCAAAAAATAGTAAATCCAGAAACTTTTAACTTTAACGTTTAAACAAACAAACTCTTCCGCTTTATTATATTAGTATGATGTGAAAGTTTGTGACGGTGGAAGTTTGTTCCACCGTCACGCAAAAACTACTGAATGAATTTGAGATAAATTTTACAGTAATGTAGCTTATACACATTTAAACATTTTGTATAATTTAACTGTAATATAACAATCAATTTAAGCGGTTGAAGGCGCGTTTAAGTCGCTTATCTTTTATATATATGCTATATGCTGCGCAGAGGAAATGTATGGCTAACAATCTTCAGATATTTCGTGTGAATATTTCAAGATTCTTAGCCATACATTTCCTCCGCTCTATATTGAGTGCCAGCAGTTTAAAATAATTTCGAAAAAAGTTTTAAGGTGACTAAAGTTTAATTTTTATTTATTCTATTGCTCTGTCAAAATTTACATACTAAGTAACATTGTAATCTTTTTAAATCAGTTGTAATCCATGTTTTACACAATTTTGTAGTATATAACTATAATATATGTAAAATGTTGAAATATTATAAGATCGTATGTGTGATGAGTGCCACATCTCCATACAAGTTTATTACTTGCACGTACTTATGGTCACCCACTACTTCAATTTTTTTGTAACTTATAACATAGATAGCTTACTAATATATGTGAATAATATATATCATTTTGGTAGGAATTCAATTTAAATTTTATTAAGATATTTTTAATAGACACCGAGAAAACAAACTTTAACATTAATAGTTGTTACCCCCATGCCTTACTTTGAGAGACAAAAAAATTATGTGTCGCTATTTCAGATAACACAATCATATTAAAAATACCTTAATTAGAAGCCAGTGCAGCTTTCGCTTGCTTTGTGCGATAGGCTGTCTCTGGCTAACCTACTATACGTATGCTCGATACAGGTGAAGCGTTAAAAAATCTAGAAATATTTTTAGTACTCAATTATATTCTTCCAGGGAAAAGCATTTGCCCAACAAATGCGATTTATGCGGTCGTGTCTATGCAAAAAAAAGTAGTCTTCAGGCCCACTATTGGACGTTTCACGAAGAATTCAAAGGGCAGACCAGTGAATTGACGTACTGTGTGGAATGCGACATGCAGTTTGAGAATCACTTCTTGTTTAATAGACATTTGAAGACAGCTGTTGCTCATAAGCCGAGAACGCCGAAAAAGTGAGTGAGTCTTTTGCTTATATGAAGCAGAATAATTGAGTTAATTAATAGTTCATTAATGAAAAAAATATTTATTTTGTATACTAGTAAAAAAATAATCGACATCCGTTATTCTTAGAGGCCCTATTCACGAAGGCATAAGATAAATGTCAAGTAAAAAAATATCTGGAATTTAATGATGAACATCGTTCTTCATTATTCATTTCATCATTCTATAGAATTTATTATTTTACATGATAATGAAATGATTTTTACAATTATATTTTCATATTACATAAAAAAGTTAAGTGATATTTCATAAAAAAACACGAATATAATAATCAAAAATAAAGATGACTAAAGGCCAGGAATATTGTAAAAATCTAATTTCAAATCTAAAAATGTTTCTATTCACCCCATTGTATAAATACCATAAATTATTTTGATCTATGATCATGGTTGGATGTCATCTTATGAGCACGATTGCATTCCTGCCATCAATTTCGATCCATTGCGTACCTCATCACTTCGTAGAATTTATGAGAGAAATTCCCAATCACGTGATCTCTTCAGTATTCCCAACAACGACTAACCGTTCCAAATTTTCGCCACCTTTTCTCATAATATGGCCGAAGTAACAAATAAGGCGTTCCTCAATTATTAAAGAGAGACGCCTCTTTATTTTAGGCTCAGAAAGTATATTTCCAAGGCGTCAATGCGTACTTTTTAACTTCTCTCTACTTTTGATGGTCCAAGTTTTAGTTCCATAAGTAAATATAGAAACACAAGGGCTCGCATAAGGCGCACTTAAGTTTTCCCGGAAATTCCACGATTTCTCAGAAAAAGCTTGAGACCTCTAATTTTTGTAGGGAACCCGCGGTAGGCAAGTCCAACTCGGTCTTGTCCGCTTTTTTATTATGAAATAACCTTACTCGCGGTATACAAATTTTATCCCGAAATAGGAGCCACAAGTTCACGAACTTAGAAGCAAAGCTAAATTTTATCACGAAGTAGGGTTCAAACAAGAGGTCCACAAATAAATTAATATAAAAACCAAACTTAAGTTACACCACAAAATGCACACATTAAATTACTGGCACAACACCCACATTTATCACACTAAAATGTTTAAGTTCATATAACGTTTAATAATATATTTAAAATTGGTTAAGTTATAAGAACCTTAAGATGCCGAAACTTATGTCATTACATTATCACCGCTTACTGCTGAAAAGTCGTACCGTTTTACTAGTCTAAAGTTTTACCGTTGATTAAAATCCAATTATTGCTATATATTTTTCTCATTCCATTCTATTGCTTCTTCAAAATGACGAATTAAACAATATTGTAATCTTTTAAAACATTGTTAATCGTGTTTTACACTGTTTTACTATATACTACAGGTAAAAGGCTAAAATACGGATTTTTTAGAAAGTAGGTGCTGCGTAAGGCGGGATTTTGAAATAGGTTTTTACGAAATTTGGCGCCTAAGTTATACCTATATTTTATAATCTATTTCATATTCTAAATATATAATAAAAGGATAGAAAACTCAGTTCTTCATATGAAAGATATAAAAAACATGAACATCTTTCTGCATATGTGTGTGCCTCTTTGCTTATTCACGATTCACGCAAAAACCTACTGTTCAGAAATTAATTAATTTTATTAGTGATTATTTAAAGTTTTTCCAAAGCCAAAGTGTCAGGCCCTTTACAGATTATTGGATTCCCAAAGATGCGAACGGTTCTACATTGTATTCGAATAAGGGGTTCAAGCTAATACTGAGGTACACCAACTCCGAGATGAGAATGTTCAAACTATAATAACTTCAAAACTATAATAACTATATATAAGTTATAACATTAGATTTTGGTAAAAATTATTGCAAAAATTTAAAAACGGACATTACGTGCTTTTTGACTAACATAGTCATTAATCACATTTTCAAAATCAATAATATCAACTAGTTCATGTTCGATTGACATGATAGCGAGATTGTATTTTTCATTTTTATTCTCTTATTTTTCTTGTACATTTCTTGATTCGTGATTGAAAAAAAAATTAAAAAAATAAATCGTAGACTTTGATGCTCCTTTCCTTTTGATGTCCGGCACGACTGCACCGCTCGCACCCCCCAGCTACGCCACTGCTCGGCCGATAATCCCAGGTTCTTTGAAAGCAACTTAACATTATTTTATAGATGATCACAATGCTGGCATTCATTCGAAAGGTTAAGAGAAGAAAGAGAAAAGTTTAGTTTAGTTTTTAGTTTAGTGGCACGATAAATGGGCTTTTCTTAGTTATTAAATTGAAGCTTTGGTTTGGGTCCCTTCAATCTATTATCTATAAATAAACATTTCCAATGGATAGATTTCCAACATAAAACACAAGTTTATTTTGGCACTGGTCCACGTTGGCTCGCGAAAGAAGTGCACGGCCGGAATATAATTATAGCGTCCACCGTGCTGTCGTCTGCATATTCATAGCTAGGATCCTCTTACATAGAAACAGCGTAGGAGACAGCACGACAACCTTGAAGGACGCCACCGTTTCATTTATTCAGTGTGGAAACCGGCGACAACTACCTTGATACTGCGTTTAGTGAGAAAACTGGCATAATACACTTGCATTCATTCTCGTAAAGCCCGTATGTCCAAAATTTTGCAAGGAGCGCCCCTTAAAACAACCGCCCGAATGCCTTTGCCATATCCAAATTAACTGCCAGGCCAGCTCTCTTGCTGTTCTTGCTAGCTCAATAGCGGTAGCCCAGCGGTGGGTTAGGTAAATCAGAAGATCATCGGTTGAGCGACCATAACGAAAGCCATATTCCCTTTGCCCAGGGTACAATACAAGTAACGGAAAAAATTTGTAAAAAACGTATTTCATACAAAAATCATTACAAATTTACATTTGTAGTTCATTTCATACAAAATGAGTACATATGCCCGCAAACTTAAGTTTGTCAACGTGTGTAACTTATTAGGACCTTGAATAAGTTGCTGCTATTTTTTGAAAGATGGCGTTGTGACACTCTGTGCATGGAATTTCGTACGGTAACGAATCACCAAAGTAGTACTATATGTAACCTCAAATTATAGTAGAATAGTGTTTACTACAGTGTCAACTACATATTTATTTTCCCTTTGTGAAAATGTGTACTTTTGTGCCAAATAAAGTGTTTTTGCGGGGAATTTTATTGCACTGCTTTATTCAGAAAAAATCTGCAGCAGAAGCACACAGAATTCTCGTTGAGACAATGCTTTGTCGAATACAACGTGCAGAGACTGGTTTAGGCGCTTCAAAAGTAATGATTTTGACCTTGAAGACAAAGAGCGTTCTGGAGCACCGACAAAATTTGAAGACAGAATTGGAGGCATTGCTTGAAGAAGATCCATGTCAGACGTTAGTAGAGCTCGGGAAAACGTTACAAGTAGATGCGTCAACAGTTTCAAAACGTTTAAAAGCGTTAGGAATGATCCAAAAGCAAGGGCATTGGGTGCCGTATGAGTTGAAGCCGAGAGACGTAGAACGACGTTTTCTCATGTGTGAATTGTTGCTTCAACGGCAAAAGAGAAAAGGTTTTCTGCACCGTATCGTCACTGAAAAATGGCTACAATCCTGAAATCGTTACGAAAGCCTCGGTGGGTGAGTTTGACTCGCACTTAACCGGTTTTTTAAATATGCTGTGAATGTAACAAATTAAAATTTGTTACCATGTTACAAATCGCTCTAAGAAAAAAGAACGTATATTTATTTATTAAAAAAAACTAATAATATAGCAGTGTAGGTCGTATTTTATTCATAAGAATTACGGTAATAAAATATCAGTTTTATAAATTTTCGCATTAGAAGTCCCTATAAGTATACACTTAAGTGCGCTGCAAACATAGAACACGAAGTAATTCACTGTATTGAACAATTAATCTTGTAGTTCAAGTGGGCGAAGCCGCGAGTTGCTTATTTCGATCTTTCGCTTTTATATAAAGAAACTTACATAGCTTTATCTCGCAAAGTAAAATTGGTCTTGTCTTGTTATTGTTCACAATGTTATGAGGGAGATATATGGTAAAGCTGAAATATATAATAGTGTTTTATGACCACCACTTATTAAATTGGGAAGTAAGTTACAGTATTAGCTTCAGAATTAACGGGTTGTTGTAGAAGATGTACATTATTTTTACATAAAAAAAATATTTTAATTTTTCTATGATTGTGAATAAAATGTTTATTTTTTCAGGATTCCGTGTCCTGACTGCGGTAAAATTTTCACCAAAGTCACTTATATGAATAAACATTATAATTTAGTACACAAAAAAAAAACTAAATTTTACTGTGAAATATGTGATAAAGTAAGTTAATTATTATTTTTTTAACTTACGCTACATCGTGAACATGCCAGGTTAGACAGACATTTCCGTTCCTTTTTTTCGGCAGAATGCCTGGAGGCATTGCGTATTGAGTGTCGGAACTCAACGCCGCGCTTTGCCTTGTTACAAGTTAATTTCCTCGAGTGCGAATCAAACCCACAACCTGTCGAGTCCACAGTCGCACGTATGTGCCACTGCGCCACCACTGGCCTCTAGTATTTAAAATGCAAGTAATTACGGAGCTGGACTATTTATCCCACGTAGCAGACTCTAGTTGTCAAGACACTCCGCCTTTGACCCTAATTCAATTTCGAACATTGTATATTGAATGAAGGAACTCAATACCGCGCTCAATGTTATAAGAGCGGACAAATAAAATAAAACTACTTTGCTGAATGTATATCGAAACCACAATCATTGGTTTTATATATTCAATAAGCTATAAAAATAAGCTTTACGCATATTAAGCAGGCAAAGGGAACCTAATGTTAAGACACTCCGTTCCTCAGGCACCGCCGAATTCTCGAGGCATTGCGTGGTGAATGGTGGCACTCAAAACCACGCTTTGCCTCGTTACCAGAGCAAGGAAATTTAAATATTAAATATTTCGTTCCCCCGAATGCGAAATTGAACCCGAAACCATCGCCTTTACACGCTATACAACTGCTCCAGGACGGCCTCGCCATTGTTATCGTTGATCATATTTAATTATTAGTAAAAGCTAATAAATTTTAGTATATGTGTATTGTATAATAATATAAAATTTTATTATTTACAGTATTTGTCATCTGCATATTCTATGAGAACTCATACAAAGTATGTCCATTTGAAAGAAGAGAAGGAGAAAGATAAAAAGTGCCAAATATGCGGCAAATATTTCTTTGTAAGTTATTTTTTATCAATACCTAGTCCATCTACAACTAAATCTTAACACGTGTCAATTATGGACAAAGAGACAGAATTACTTTTAAGATATACATTATTATTTTTTAGGTCCATCCTGTATTACGCCCATAGCATAGTAGGCAGTGGGAACCTAGTATTAAGAGATCCCGTTTCAATAGCACAGGTCCATTCCCCACTTCCCGCCTAATTCTGGACGCACTGCGTATTGAGTGGCAGAAGTCAACGCCGCTCTTTGCCTTGTTACCAGAGCGAAGAAATGAAAATAATAAGTATCGCATTCCCTCGAGTGGAAATCGAACCCACAATTTTTTTTATGTCAGCTAAAGGAAGGTATAAAATTGGACACATGTTAAAGAGTTAAAATAGCTAACGTGAACAGTATGAATAAATATAAATAATCTAATATAATAATATTATATTATTTATATTTATCTTTAATTTACGCGACAATGGTCAACGCTAATAATGTTTTGTTTCTATTTTTATTTTTCAGTGTAATTCAGTGTTAAAAAAACATACAAGAACCCATACAGGAGAAAGACCGTTCAAATGCAGATATTGCGATTCAACATTCACTCAGGGAAGCTCCAGATATACACACGAAAAAACACAGCATAAGGATGTTGAATAAATCAGTTTCACGCTGTATCCCATACACAGCAGGGTAGGCAGATAGGACCTAACACTGAATGGAACTGGCCGAACTCAACGCCGCGCTTTGCCTTGACACCAGAACCAGTCGCATTTACAGTCACTCTTTGTGGGCCTGCGCCACGAATGGCCTCGATTTTGAAAAATGTGAAAATAAAATTGAATAAATATTGTTTTTAATTGATTTGGTTGTTTTGAACACCCTGTATGGATGTGTATTTATTATTAATAAGGTTATCGTAATTAAATATTTTAGTGGGTACATTTTGAATGAATTGAGTTGTGTGTCTGTTTGTGTCTATGTGTTTCCATGTATCGAGGCAGGCTATAGCCTGTATTAGATCGTGCTAATCGTATCGATGTAACCCACTATACCTGCGGTCAAAGTTACTACCCGCATTTACAATGTTATATACAACGGGAATTTATTTCCATTTCACCGCACGGACAAAGCCAGTAAGAGCATAGCAAGTAAGGCCTTGTATATTAAAAGGGTAGAAGTTTTTTTTTTGTTTCACACTGTATTCCACGCATAGCTAGGTAGGCAAAGGGAACTTGTGAAACTAGTGGTAAGACACTTCGTTCTCCATGGCTTTAAATTTCCGCCACCCAAAAGTCTATGTCTCGAAAAATTGGTTCCTTCTTGTATTCCCTTGCAATGCGTTGAATTTTTTTTTTGTAATAAGACCAACATGGCTTAGTAGATCAGTATCTGAGTGTAAACGCGAAAATTTTTAATTTGATTACTGATATTTAATTTCATCTATCCACATTCGTAAGACAAAATGCGTTATTTGATACAAATTACAATAAAAAATTAAACAATAAAATTTCAATACACTTTAATTCATTTAAAAATAACTATATTACAATACAATATAATATATATAATATAATTCTATAATTAATTAGATCAGCCTTATTTTATATCTAGCGTACAATTAATGAAAGTTAGGTACAATGAGTAAAATTGAAACCAAAGAAATATTTAGTGACTCCTTTCTCCGTTTTACCTCATATTTTTATTCATTTGGGAGATATTCTTCGAAGAACTCTTAAAGACTTACTAATATTCTGTAGTTTAGTTCAATGCTCTAATCTCAGGAACTACTAGTTTGGTAGGTAACATTTTTTCTCAGGCTTTTTTTATTGCATTTAAATACAACGAATTTTTTTTTTGAAAAACGGAGAAAGATATATTATATCGCTAGGTTGCGTCTGCCTATAAAGATACGAGGAAACATCATACACGTACAAAAGAAGTGAGCTAACTCAAAATGTCCGTAACTTCTGATTTTACTAATTGGAAATATAATAGATTGGTAATAAAATCCGCTAGAATCATAATTCTAAGAAGAGACTTGTGGAGTCGCGCAAGAAGGGTTTCATACCATTATGTTACATAACGAACAAAAAGAATTACGTTTCTGGTATGGGAGCCCCCAAAAATATTTATTTGGTTCTGTTTTTTTTGTATTTATTGTTATAGCGGCGACAGAAATATATCATCTGTGAAAACGAATGTTTTCAATATCTGCTAGGCTCGTATTTACAATCCCCTGTCAACACAGAGACCGATCTTGAGATGCCGTTTGCATTCATAGATATAATGTATAAATAAAAATGGTATCACAAAGTCGATCTTAGAGTTAAGAGCGGATTATAAATACGCCCCGGCTCTAAAATATTATAATATGTGAATATTATATTAGGCCATATTTCATATAGTTTTTTTTAATGAAAACAATATTTTACTCAATTGATTCACATTGAATTCGTCAATTTAATTAAATTTTCAAGAGGCCATTTGACTCTTATAGTCTAAACGCGATAGTTGTGGCTTCGGTTTCCACTCAGGGAAATGATTCCACCGACCACATAACTTATTATTTTTATTCTTTAAGCAGTTATTTTTATCCAATAAGCATTTCTTTTTAAAAGATGTAAAAATTAACAGCAAATTTTGTTTCTGTATCTTATTTTATTTGAAGATCTCATTTTTATATTACATATAACTATTTTATTAGAAAGTGTTTGTATGTATGTAAATATATTGTCATTGATCATGCATTGTAAATAAAGAATATATGTCTATATATTATTTATGGGTGTTTTTTTTTTCAATTAATTATTAAATGTTTATAAATATTAATAAAAATAAATATTCATTCTAATTACAATTCTTGAAGATAATGAAAAAAATATTTATAATGAAATAAAATTATATGATTCGAAAATCACAAAATCGATGTAACATAAAACTGGCAATATTACATAATAAAAATAAAATTAAATAATTAATCTATGGTTCACAGATGTAAAACGTTGTTTTCTACCTGAATTTTTTTCTTATTCTATAATTATTCTATATTTACAATTTTACTTAATTTATAGCATCATATGATTATGTTTCCAGATGTAGACAAAAAGAATATATTTTTGATACAGTGATTCTCAACCAATTTTGAACAGATTTGTTAGTGTTAATGTTGTTGTTTTTTTAATATTTTTTTCGGGACGAATCTTTTGTCATGCCACGCTGCCATGGGGCAGTGGAAATCGAAGCGCTGCAGCGCCACTAGATAGTTTTAAAATATAATAAAATGTAAAGAGAAATATTTAGGAACATAGCACGGCGTTGAGTGTAGCCACTCAACATTGCAACGCCTTGAAAATTACGTAGAAAATAAAGAATGAGGTGTGTTTAACACTATACTCTCTCACTCAAATGACTCACACCTCCACCTCCACTCCCTCTTGTTTACTGTCCAACCACTTGACAATGTATGGTACCCAAAGATCATTACTATATATGAGATAATTATCAATGAACAAAAAGTCAAAATATTATATTTTTTGTTATACATTGTAACATTTTGGATGGTTGCAATGGCCCAAGTTTAAGTCCTTTTACAATTATTTTATTTATATTTGAAATTCTTTTTTTTCTTTAGTGAAAGCATAACATGTAAAAAAATAAAACAGTATTTATGTTCAATATATAAAAATTACAAAAACAATGGTGTAATAAATTAAAAACATTAAATCAGCTGCATGCTGTTGTATCTCGCACACACCAGGGTAGGCAATTGGAACCTAATCATAAGACATTCCATTCCCCACTTTCCGCCAAACTTTTCGAGGCATTGCATATTGAGTGGTGGAACTCATAGCCGTGCTTTTTGCCTTTGTGCCAGAGCAAAGAAATAAAAATATTAATAAATAATAATTCATCCTTTTGTGTGGGGATCAAACACACAATTATGCATTACAGTCATACGCTTGTGCCCCTGAGTCCATGGCCTCAATAATAATTAAATATATTTTGATAATGTTGTATGTTGAGGTTGAGAATGACTGCCTTTATATATTACCTATATGAAATAGAAACTAATATAAGAACCATATAACAGAAAATACAGTAATATCCATTTGTTTTGTTCAAATTAAAATAATTTCTTTCAGGTTTAACCTAATTAAGTGGTTATTTTTAATATTACATATGCAATGTAGAAGTCGACAAAGGAGCACAACCATGCAACTATAAATGTGGGGGTGGAGAGTTTGATCCCCACTCACTCAGGGCCAGAAATCTCTGTCAAAATCAGTGTTGAGTTCCAGAGATCACTGAATATGGTACATGTTTTCTTACCAGAGAAAAAAATAAAAAATAATTCACTCCATTGTGTGGGATACAAACTCACAACCAGTCTTTGCTTTTACAGTCAAAGAATAACTTCAAAGTTTTATTTTATTTTGCACATATTAATCTTAATGGAGATTGCTTTATTTGCTTCTATATAATATATATTTAGTTTTAATAGGAGACTGGTGGTACTTGTGGCATCATGTTAGTATAAATACATTGATTCTCAGGTTTCATTTGTTGCATCGGCAAATGAGACATTACATTAGGCATTGGCTGAACACTCTGTGCAGTCTGCTCCGGCTTGATTTTGTTCTTTTTCTCGCATTTCTTAAATTTTATACCTAATTTGTTTAATAATATCAACCTTAAGGACTCCTTACCCCCTCTGTAGTTCAATTCGTGTTTTGCCGCTGTTAGTATTTTACCAAGTGTTGGTACTTCTTTCCGCATTGAATAACTATTGACAATACCTCTCAAAGCACATAATTGGAAATAATCAAGTTGCACTTTTGTCTTTCTTACCCTTTTTTTCTTTGGCCCTGCTATTTTAGTATGTGTAGCTTCTGCTCGTAAACCTTCACGTTTTATACGTTTTATAGTACTTTCTGATAGCCCGGTGGCTGCACAAGCGCGTTTAACAACGTTCTCCACTGGAAATGCGTAGCCTCTATTCTGTTTTTCACTTTCAAAGAACTTTATGACTTTAAATATAATTTCTCTAGCCTGACCATCGATAGCTTCTTTTTTCTTCTTCTCCAGCCTAGGTAACAATAGATCTTCACGCTCTGTTTTATTTTGAGTAACATTTTGGTCAGTTTGTTGCTGTAAAGGCGCCTGTATCTGCATATGATTGACTGGTACTTCATGAATATGTGTGTCTATTTTAACATTAGATAAATTTACATCGTGCATATTATGTGTGTCTAACTTAACGTGGCTTACGTTCACGTCGTGTATGTGATTGTCCATTTTAATTTGTACAGGCATTTCATGGATATGGTTATCCATTTTTATATTTACAGACACATCATGTATATCCATTATTTCTATCCTATACGGGTCCTTAATTAATCCTTATATAAGTAAACTTATTGTATAATATATTAAATTGATATAAATGCCTTTGTTTTGTGTAGAAATTGTTTATTTATATTAACAAACGAACGTCTTATGAAAGGTATAAACGCCATTATAAACAGTTAGGCAGATAATATAATGTTTTAATCAAAGTTGAATGTCAAATATTGTTTCGTAATAATGTTTAGGTGTATCAAAATAAATTATATAACTGAAATTGTATTTAATTTTTGTTAATATTTAAGGCAATATTTTTTATTTTGTTAATATTGAATTTAATATTTTTTTAATTTTAGAATAATAAATAAATATAATGAAGTAAATATATAAACAATTTAAATCTTAGACAGAAAATGAAAAATACGTATATCATACTTATTTATAAAAAATACATAAATATTTTAACAACATATAAATTTGCTTATACATCAATATAACGTATTAAAAAATTATACTCCAGTTACTAATCATTTAGCTCTTTTTTTAGTTGTATTTCTATTTTAATTACCATAGTAATCAAATTAACAAATGGAATAACATTCACAAATTAAAATTCAATTTAAAAAATATATATCAAATTAAAATATATATAGTCTATAGAAATAGACATATTGTTTATGTTTTGACATTTTAAGAGATTATTGACTAGGAGACTGTCGTAAAACTAAATGTTAAACGTGTTTTTACTTTATTTTGTGCAATTATTCTTAAAATAATAAAAAAATGGAGAAAAATAAAATTAAATATTGTTATGGGTGCTTATCCACAGACAGACTGTTATTTCCAATTAATAACTACTTCGATATTTATATAAAATTAATGGAAAATGAGTTCAAGAATACGAATAATTCGGTAAGTGATCCAATTGTTATAGTTTTTTACATGCAAAATTATAGTACTATTGATATTTAGTGTTTTAAATAGTAAAGCGTAAAAATTTATATGAGCCTTTCTGCCTATATTGACATAGAACAGGGTGTATGGAAATGATATCAAAACAATAAAATATATTTTTAAATATTATCGCACTTGGGGCCAGTCGTGGCGCAGTGGCACAAGTGTGACTGTAAAACCGACTGGTTGTGGGCTCGATCCCTACTCGAGGAGATAAAATATTTACTTAAAGTTATATTTTCATTTCTTCCCTCCGGTGTCGAGGACAAGTGCGGCGAGTTCTGCTACTCAACACGCAATGCCTCCAGAATTCGGCAGAAAGTGGGAAACGAAGTGTCTTAACACTGGTTTCCCTCTGCCTATCCTGCAATATGCGGGATACAGCGTGAAGCTGATTTATTTATTTTTATCGCACTATACCGAACCGAGGGATAAAACCCTCGACTAACGCGTTTACAGTCAAACAACGTCACACAGCGCTACAATAACCCATTTATATATATGTATACTTGATTAAAATAACAAACGAGAAACGACAATATTTACATACACAAACTTAACAAATTACCGGTAGATCGATTGATTCAAAAATAAAAACTGTTATGAAATCCATTACTGCGCCAATTTTTTCTTTAAGATTAAGAGTATTTAAATGTTCTTTTAATTCGCCATATATGAATATATGTATTGAAATTCAACAATATTAGCAGGTAAAACAGCAGAAGTCCATTTATATATACTTCCGTTGTAAATTTATTATATTTTCAGGGTTACAATAACACAAATATGTGCTGGGAGTGTCGTGCTTTATTAAAAAACGTAGTGACATTTCAAAAACGAATAAAAACAGCTTATAAGGTTTTGAGTAAACAAACAAAGAAGTTGGTAAGTTTCCTTTCTTTAAGTCTCTATCGTACTCTCGCAGCACCTTTATTTATAATAGTTCGTTCTCCACCTTTCATCCGATGTTGAAAAAATTAAAAATAATAATTCCCTATATTGAAAACCACCATGCGATTATTGTGGGACTGCTGCAGAGTTTTCAAAACGTCGATTTCTCAAAAATGTATATTACTAAATACGCGACTAATCCGGTTAAACAGTTGGTTATTGAATACGTGTATCGTATTTATATATTAACTCATATACTTCTGTAATTTACTTTTACATGGAAATATTAAAAAAAAATCCTTAAGTAAAATAATATTAATACTTATTCAGAAAACGTATAAAAATTTGAACGTAGCGGGAATCGACCCCGCGCCTCCTGGTTTCGAATCCTCCTGGGTTCGAGTCCCGCGACGTTCAAATTTTTATACGTTTTCTAAATAAGTATTTTTCTTTCCTACGTGTGGAATAACACTTTAAAAATGTAAAAAAATAATGTTATATTATTTTCAGCCTCACACAAAGATACTATCAAACCTAACTCGTTCGTACACAGATGATTATATATCAATTATACATGAAGATAACAAAAATCGATTGAAATTTAAACCTGAACATAATAACATTTACTTAGAAGGCAATATAGATGTTAAAATAGAAGAATATTCTGATGAAAAAACTGAAGATATAGAAGATCTAAAAGAATTAAATCTAGAAATAAAATCAGAATTAGGTACAAAATTAGAATTCAGTGATGATTTAGAATTATATGAACAAGATGAATGCAATGAAGATTCTGAATTTTATGTAAAAGATGAACTTGATGATGAAAAAGTTAATACGGAGCTTAAATTGAAAAAAAAAACCAAAGCCAAACGGGTGAGAGAAAAATTACTTTTATCAATCAGTCGCAAATATAAATTTATATCAAATAGTGATAAAACAATAAAAACTCGTGAAAATATTAAAAAAGTGAAAATAGATGATAAAGAAAGACTTTATTGGATAGAAGAAGATAAAAAAGCAAGGAACTACAATAACATGATGTTTCAATGCAAATTATGCATAACGGGATATGCAAATGAGATATATTATGCACAGCATATGCAAAGGTTTCATTCCAAGGTAAGATGTCCTCTTTTCTTATTGGCTTCACGCTGTATCCCGGATATAGCAGGATAGGCAGGGGACACTTGATGTTAAGACACTTATTCAGATCTTGATGTTAATAATTAATAATCAAACGCCACGCCCCTCTTATGCTACGACGGCCTCCAAGATGATGTTTATGACACTTCTCTTATTTTTTATTTTATGTTCAGATACATCTTTCTGATCATCTTTTCATCTTTTATATTCAGATCTTTGTTTTCTTTATAGTTTTATACATATAAGATGTTTTTTTATGTCAGATTTTGATAGCATCGGTAAATCGGTAGTATCTAAATATACCTACTTGTGATGACCATCTATGGATTCCTTCTCGAGAATTTATGTTTTCAGTTTCACGCCAATATACTCGTATGTGAAAACACTCTGTTCTTAATTTTTTTAGCATCACACTTTATCTCGAATATAGCAAAATAGGCAGAGGGAACCTGGGAATCTAGGGTTAAGAAACTTTATTCCCCATTAAGATACTTCTGTCCTGTACCAACGTCCACTGAATTCCTGAGGCCTTACTTGTTGAGTAATGTAACGCAATACCGCGCTTTGTCTCGTTACCAGAACGAATGAATGAAAATACTCAATATTTCATTCCCCAAATGAAAACTGAACCAACACAGCTTACAGTCGCAGACAGCCTCTTCGTTCTTCATTTTGTACCTATTTAGAAAATATTTGGGTGGTAATTTTTTTCCTGTGGGTAAATTTCTTACTCAGGGGAATAAGTTATGCTCATTTTGTCACTCTCACAAGAAGATGAAGCGCGGCGTTAAGTTCCGCAACTAGGGAACGTGGGTTGGGAACGGAAATTATTAACACTAGGGTCCCTATGTCAATTTGGTATATAGTAGGATAGAGGAGGGGATAGAGGATGAAGCTTGTAATATTTTTTTCTAGTCCAGCGGTAATTTCGAGTGTGACATTTGCAAAAGGCGGTTTCAACACAAATTTAATTTAAAATCTCATATAAAAGAACATTACACTAAATACGTATGTACTGTATGTAATTTTGAAACATATAAGATGTGGAAGATTAAAACACATTTAGACTTCAGTCATAAGAGAGCGGTTATGTGTTTAATCTGTGGACTTAAATTTGAGTAAGTTTTTTTTTTAATTTTAGCTTCGCTTCGCTTGTTTCGCTTCGATCTGTAACACCGATAGCTTTTATGTATATAAATTTATGTAGAACTTTAAAAAAAATCTAATAATTTGTATGAAAACTAATGTAATCTTGTAAAAAAAAGTAAGAAAAGATTTAGTTAAAAGTTTAAGTATGATTACTTTTATAAGAAGAACCGGTTATTCTTTATCTTGCATTCCGCGGCAATTTATACCGTTCAGTTATTATTTTTTTAGAACTTAAGAGTTAAGACTAAGTATTCAATTATTCCATCTACAAACGTAATCGCACTAAAAAAATGTACTAAGAATCTGTTGTTACTGAATTGTAATTTTAATAAAATAAATGTATATTTATAAAAACATTTTTATAAAAATTTAAAATTGTACAGAATCCAAGGCGTGCGGGTTCAAATCGTGTTAGGTCAGAATTTTTCAAAAAAGTATTTTCTTTCCTAAGCAACTAATAACATAAATAGTAATATGTGTATGTAAAATAATAATATGTTAACTTTTTCCCTAGAAAAATTCCAGAGTTCTATCAGCATTATAAAAAAATGCACACAAAAGTTGTATGCGATTATTGTAATAAGAGTTATACGGAGAAACGAATGCTTATAGGACATATATTGTAAGTATGTTTGTGGGAACCTACTAGTGTTAAAAGTTAAAACACTCCGCCCCCCCACACACCGTCCAATTTACGAGACACTGCGTGTTAAGTGGCAACGCTGCTCTTTGTCTCCCACCACACATCTCGAAAACTGAGCGGTGAATAAATAACGGAGTGTCTTAACTTAACTGTGAGTTCCATCTTCCTACACTGCTAAATGCGGGATTGAGCGTGGAGCTGCTTTTTTAAGTACCAATTGTATTTCACAGCCGCCGTCACAACAAGCACAGGTGTGAAATATGTAAGCGTGATTACCTATCACTCGACGCGTTAACACGCCACAATAATCTTAATCACGTCATATCACGCACGGAGGCGTGCTACTGCGTCGAGTGTGATATACAGTTTGATAATAGCAGCAGATATAGCAATCATTTGAAGACAAGTGTTAAACATAAAACTATTATTGGGTATGTGTTTTTTTTAATAAAAATATACCAATGAGTGAATGATGAGATTGTATTTTTCATTTTCATTCTCTCATTTTTCTTGTACATTTCTTGATTCTTGATTAAAAAAAAATTAGAAGAATTGATCGTAGACTTTGATGCTCTTTTCCTTTTGATGCCCGGTGCGACTGCACCGCTCACACCCCCCCAGCTACGCCACTGGAATGTATCGATTAATGATTAAATCAACTGATAAATGAATATATAGATAAATGAATGATAATGTAGATGGATATAGTCATTTATTCATGATTTACTGATTTCATGAATGAGTGACTATGTATATCACATATAGAGATGTGTTGCTGCATTAAGTATGATGCGTATGAAACCATTGTTGGTTTCGCGTTTTAATAAACAATGAACATGTGAGTGAATGAATGCACGAATTAATGAATGAACATGTGAATGGATCTGTAAATAAATTAATGAATGAATTAGTTTTGCGAATTAATTATTTATTACTCGCTGACAGATTAAAATGTGAATATTGTACAATTTGAATGAAGAATGAAATAATTAATGAATATGTAAGTGATTGTGTTTGTGAATCAATTTATAGTTAAAAATAAAATATATGTATATGTGCCCACTACTACTTCAGTTCTTAATTTATGGCGTTCCGAGTGTGCCAGTTGAGCACTAATCACTTTGGCAAAGTCACGTTGTATGGGGAACACATTAAGAACTGCTAGTGCAGTGATCAGGTTAATTCTTGTGCCAAGTGTGACAAGTAACAGTGGCGGATTGGTACTCTCGGAACTCTACAGATAAAGAACAAAAGCAACAGTGGCGGATTTACCAGCAGACTAAGTACGCCATAAGCTTAGGGCCGCCGTGGCGGTAAATTTAAGGATCACTTTCTATTTTGATACCTTATTCAAAGTAATGAGGCCAGTCATGATGGATGGGCACAATTGTGCAATTGTAAACACTACTGGTCGGTATCGAGGAAATGACTTAATATTTTTGTCTAAAAATATTTCATATTTTATATATTTCCTACTAACATAAATATAAATCTTGGTAAATTACAAATTTTCAATCGAAATTTCAATATGTTTTCAGTATTCCATGTCCAGAATGCAATAAAGTGTACAACAAACGTTGTACCATGAGAAACCATTACAAGCACGTACATTTGCAAAAAACCGATTTTTATTGTGAAAAATGTAGTAGAGTAAGTATTTTTTTTTAATTATTATATATAGTGTTTTTGCCAGCGCCACTTTAAATGAAACCATATGTTTAAATACTCTATAAAAGCCTAATACGATTAAAAAAATCCTTAAAATGAAAAAGTTATTTTTTCAAACAAAATAAATAATAAGATTATCATTGTAAAATAAAAACGCCATTTGTCAAGAACGACGCACGCAACCATAAATCTATCAAAGGGAAACCGCTGCATACGCCTCATTACGAAATCGAGTCGTAGGTATTGTTTGGTAAAGTTCAAAGTTGTTTAACCTTTAGCAGTATTTTTGTAGTAGTGTGTGTTTACGTTATTGGTATCTATGCGTAACTAAGTCACACAAAATACAAAAATGGATAAATATCGTGAAATGAAAAAAAAATCCTACGTCTAAACGGTTGAGGTATTTTGATTAATTTCTTTAGGTATGGGCTTAAAATATTTAACCCTATGCTATGCTGTTCCCGTAAAAGGAGCGCTGACGCATCCACTCTGTATAAATATTATAATTATTTGAAAAAAAAACATTACTTGATATGTATGTATATAGCAGGATAGGCAAAGAGAACTTAGTGATAAGGCACTCCGTTTTCTGTTTTACATTGGTTTTCAATAAGTTTACCTTTTTGTTTTCCCTCACTAGACCACAAATGATAAATATTTAAACTTAATCACTCTCCCCAGGCGTATGTAGAACCCAAAACCATCGCTTTCACAATCAATCACTGTTCCACTGCGACTAATATAATAATTTCTTTATGTTTCAGTATTTCCTTAATGGTTTTCGGCTAAGACAGCACACAGCTTCCGTACACGATAAAATACCGCGTGTAAAGAACAAAATATGTCCGCACTGTGGAAGAGGATTTTCGGTAAGATTTTTATAAAATGAGAACTATCTTTTTTTATCCACTTGTTTCTTTCTCTTTATTATACAAGATGGAAGTGTCAGCACCACTTTAAATGAAACCACAGTTTTAACTACTCTATAAAAGCCTAATACCATTAAAAAAAAATTCTAAAAATGAAAAAGTGATTTTTTCAAACAAGATAAATAATAAAATTATTGTTGTAATATAAAACGCCATTTGTCAAGAACGACGCACACACACATAAACCTAAACCTATCAAAGGGAAATCGCCGCATCCGCCTCATTACGAGATTGAGTCGTAGGTATTGGCGGCAAAGTTCAAAGTTGATTAATCTTTAGTAGTATTTTTGTAGTAGTATGTGTTTATGTTATTGGTATCTTTGCGTAACTGCGTCACACGAAATACAGGTATGGGTAAACATCATGAAATAAAAAAAAATCCTACGTCTAAACTGTTGAGGTATCTTGATTAATTTCTTTAGGTATGGGCTTAAAATATTTTACTCTATATGCTGTTCCCGTAAAATGAGCGCTCACACTTTCACCCTGTATATAAATAGATTTTTTATGAAGTATTTTTTATCTACATATGCCTTTAATTATTTATGCATTCATTCATTCATGACAATAAGAAATAAGATTTTAACTCATTGTGAGTTATTTCATCACGAGGATTAAACGATAAAAAAGTGATTACTGATTATACGAGTATCTCTCAATTCTTCACTTTCTTCCCCTTTTAGAGAAATGTAGAAATTCTTCTTTTACTTATTAAAGATTTTAAATTTTTATAGGTTTTCTAAAAAAGTAAAAAATAATCTCTTTTTCAGACAAACAGAATATTATCCAACCATATTAAAACTCATACTGGAGAGAGGCCCTTTTCCTGTGACATCTGTCAATCGACGTTTACACAAAAAACTGCACTTGTTGTGCACAAACGTGCTATACATAAAGATAAATAATATATTTAAAATTTTCATAAAGCATCATAGGCAGAGGGAACCTAGGGTTTATAACACTTTTCACCAGGGAACCTAGTGTTAAGATGCTCTAAGCTGCACGTTCCACCGATTTTAATGGCATTTTTTAGTGATGGATGATGACGCCGTTCTTTGTCTTTTTACCAGAGCGAAGAATTAAGAATAATTTGTATAATCCTCGCGTGTGAGTGAGAATTGAACCCACAACCGTCGCGTTAACATCACACATGTTAGTTTGTAACTTTTATTATTACTTAAAGTCTATATTTAATATTATTTTTGTTTGTATAGATTTAATAAACTATAGAAGTTATCTTACCTATTGTACAGCGTGTTACAAAATGTTTAAATTTTAAATATAAATTGTTAAGTAATGTTTCTATGTATAATGTCATAAAGTTTCAAAACAATAAATTATAAACGTAAGAACAATAAACAAAAACAGATATATTGTATATGTATTAACACCACCACAGCTACGGACTAGATGGCTTTTTGAGTGCAGGTCTTATTTTGGGAAAAAGTGTTTTAAGTTTATTGTTCCTTAACTTATAAATGTGGGTTGACTCTCTTCATCAATAAAGAGATGATATTAAATGGATATTTACTTTTAAAATCATATTTAATTTTTTCTATAACGAAAGTTAAGGCAAGGCAGGAATAGTTTCGTTTCCTTTTCCAGCTATTTTCTGTTGTTGTTTTCCAGCTATCTTCCGTATGATATAAAGTATCGAACTAAATATTTCTATTAACTTAGACTTTGTTTAAACTAATAAAAGGCCTCACGTAAAATTTCTGAATAATTTCTCAAAAACTGTAATTTTAAGTTTCATTCTAAATAATGTTTTTAAACTTGTAAAATGTACGTTAAAATTGAATATAATGTTTATTAAACCATATTTTGTTTTATTTCACCTATGAAGAATTATACAAGGTCATTTAATGTGTAATAGCAGCAGATTCTAATCTAGTAGGTATGAAAATTGATCATGTACAGTGCGGTCGACGTATCGTGGCCCCTCTGAAATTATATATATATATATATATATATATATATATATATATATATATATATATATATAGCTGTGTAGTTAATTATTTGGGTAATTGCTTGTTAATATATTGATAAAGCAATGGTTGTGGATTCTATTCCCAGTTGGGGGAATGTATTACTTACATATCCTCTTTACACCGTGAAGTTAAATAGAATCCTAAATATTCTAATTACTTCAATATTTAAAAGAAATAAAATATAACAGGATTTTAATGAAAAGATAATAAGTTCAATACGAAAAATTAAAACAACGTCTTTATTAAATACACGTTTATAATTTTAATAATTAAATTATTACGTATGAAATATCTAAGCAACTAGATATAGATTTATAAAAATTTGATATGCATACTAATATTATAATTAGATTATCATCGCCAGCGAGCGGATCGCTAGTATAAAATTTACAAAAATAAACTTTATGTCCACCAAAGAGATACAGAGTGAACGCAGCGTTAAGACACTTCGTTGTACGCACACCGCCGAATTTTCGAAACATTGCATTGCAAAACAATTAAATGTGTCACTTCCCCAAGTGGGAATCGAACCCACAACTCGTTTACATTATATACGATATGGTGCACCGGGCACCTCGACGACGTTTATCTCAACGCTGGGCTTTAGTGCCAGAGTGAAGAAATTAAAATATGAATAAATAATAATTCATTCCCTCTAGTGGAGATCGAGCGTAGTGCCCCTGGGCCACGACGGCCTGAATACTTCTAGTCCTCGTCGTATTTAATATTATACATTGTTGCTGTAATTTGTCTAGTTACAGATAAAATTGGGAAAACTGAGGAACGGAAGTGTCATAATGGGAATGAAGTGTTTTAACACTAGATTCCCAGGTTTCCTCCGCCTACCCTGCTATGTGCTGTATACAGCCTGAAGCTTCAGATCAAGCAGACAGAAGTCTATTACTAATTTCTATAATTTATAAAGGAAAATAAAATAAATTATATTTTTACTTTTTATTAAATTGACAAAAGAAATCTATGTTCATAGTACCTTCAAAAACAACAAATTAAATCAATTTTTTTATAAATAATTATTAAAATGAAAACAGAAAGGACTACAAATAGTATCAAGCAACGTCATATAATTACTAATGTATTAAAATTTATTATAAGCAAAAGTGAATGTCATTCTTTTCTTTATGCACAGCAACACATGTATTTGAGCGCATATGTGTGCACGTACACAGAAAGCAGTTGGTATCTATCTACAAACTATAAAATGTTTACAAGTAATTTCTATCTTTATACGCTTTATATTATTAGGCAGTAAAGATGTAGTGTCTATACACTTCGTAATCACAGGCATATCTTAGAGATATTTTCCAGGAGATCTGATCTTTTTATGTAGAGGTTTTTTAAATTTTTTCGTTGGTAAAAATTCTGGGATGAGCACCAGATTATTCTGGGGTGGACGACTCAGTTCCCATGTTGAAAATTGATTATTCGGAAGATTTTATTCATCCTGAAGTTAGATCTTTTGATATTTCGCGCATTGTACACTCGCACTTGGGAAGAAAATAATCAAAAGTAAGAAAAGTCCCGGTATCAAATCTGCGGTCGCGTCAAAAAATCTGAACAATTGTGACAAGGATGGGGAAAAGGAAAAACAAGGTTTAAGTTAATTTATAAGTAGCATTAAAGAGTAACATATTTTGGTTTTATAGATTTGGTTTGGTTTTGAAAATAAAAAAAAAATTATAAATTCTGATAATTTTAATTTTCTCATCCCACAAATCACGATGACTTGTAAGAATTTTTCAAATAAAAAGAAGTGTTGCCTTAACACAAAAAATAAGCTTAACATAAATTAGCTATTTCTAAAAAGCTAATTAATTATTATATACTATTTCATATAATTCTACAATATTAACAGATAATTTGTACAAAGACTAAACATTTTTTTAAAAAACATTAATTATTAATGCATAAGATGCCTATGTATGAATCATACAAATAATGAAATTTCACTTCTACCGAAATATGTATTTATGTTCACCTTAACTACTTTACTTGGTGTGTAATAGCTTATTGTGCGTGTACAAGGCGGCCGGGTGCGCGAAGGAGGCGTCGCAGCGCGAGCAGTGCAGCGGCCGCTCGCCCGTGTGCGTGCGGATGTGCGACTGCAGTATGGAGAGAGACTGTAACAAAACTGAACACTGTAGTGTGTCTGTGTGTAGTGTCTTTTTCAGCATGAAATTGATGAAATTGACATACTTATGTATATTTCATATAAAATATTTAGCAAATAAAAATAAATAACTTCAAATTGGATTTGAACCCATAATCATATTTTTTTTATAATTACAAATAAAATAACACTCACAGTAAACCCTCGTCCACAGTAATCGCATATTTTATTCCTTGGCAGACGTTTCTTCTCGTGAACGAAATCTCTATGTTTATTCAAACTTGATTTATTTTTAAATATCTGAAATTTAACAGAGTTAAATTAGAATAGTTACTCTAATTTAAAATATGTAATATATATTATTGTCAGTGTGTTATTGTACATATTTATAATTCCTAAAGGACCCATTGACGCGTATTATAATAATACACGTTGTGATAGCAACGTGCATGTCACTTTATATATATGTCGCCTCACTTTGCCCCGACACCAGAGTGAAGAAATGGAAATAGATTTTAAAGAAATATTTCATCTCCTCGAGTGGGGATCGAACCCACAACCAGTCGATTTTGCAGTCATTTGTGCCTTTGCGCCACGACTGGCCTCAACAGAAACTATCAAATAATTAATAAAATATGGAACAAATTTATTAAACATTAAAAGAAAAAAATCCTAAAAAAATAGTTCAACCTCGCTCATCCTGCTAAGCACATTTACATAATTTTATCTTGTTTACCTTAAAAATCGTATATATTAATAATACTTACTTTAGGACATTTATTACACGCAAATTTAGTTTTATTCAGATGGGCCCAGTCCACGTGTTCTTGTAAAGAACTTTTTGTTAAGAACTTGGCACCACATTCGTTGCAAACGAACCTAGAAAAAAAACAAAAGTATTATTTCTACTTGTGTAAAAAAAAGCTGTATAAAGAGGAATCAGTTTTTTTTATCCCGCATATTGCAGAAGGAGTATGTGTTAAGGCTCTCTGTTCTCCAATTTCCGCCGAATTTTCGAGACGTTAGATTACGTGTTGGTTGGCGGAACTCAACGCCAAACTTTTGCCTTGGCACCAGAACAAAGAAATGGAAATATTAATAAATAATAATAACAAAGTCGCACGATTGTGCCCCTGCGTCAAGATGGTCTCAATCAGTATCCACTAAAATACTACATATTTTTATACTTGGCATATAATTAATTCTAAGCGAAAATAAAATCACCTTGACCATAAAAGAGCTGTGAAATATTCATTTTTAAAGTAAAATTCATCACTAGATGACATTAAAAAATTCTGTTTAAGCTTTATAAATAAAAAATGAAACACAGATCAAGCATAACTTGGCTATTATCTCAAATCAAATAATATTTTTTATCACTATAAATTTTTATACATAGAGTCACGAAACACCAAGTATAGAAATATATTTTAGAAAAGTTAATAATTAATCCTTTGGAAACCTTCCAAAGTTTCCTCAAAGCGGCGCAGCTTCGAGTACCGTTACGTTCAAATTTTTATACGTTTTTGAAAATAAGTATTCCTAAGTGTGGAATAATACTTTAAAAATGTAAAAAATATTTAATAAATAGCATTCTCTCTTGTCAAACGATAATTCTTAGTAATCTTTGAGTAGCGGAAATTTGTAAAAATCTGCCTACCTCTGTAGGCAGATGCTAACAACATAAATAAGTTGTAACAAGCGTATAAAAATTTCGACGTAGCTTGATGAGAACGTATGGCTTAGTGGTCAGAGCGCCTGGTCGGTTTCCAGGAGGCGCGAGTTCGAGTCCCGCTACGTTCAAATATTTACACGTTTTCTAAATAAATATTTTTCTTTCCTAAGTGTGGAATAACACTTTAAAAATGTTAAAAACATAGAAATATTGAACGTAGCGGGAAACCGTGCAAGTGTAGAATAACACTATAAAAATGTTAAAAAGTTGGCTATCATCTCTTCCCAAATATGTACATACCTTTTATCACTTTCAGATATATGCTTAGAATGAGTTTTCAAATGATGTTTTAAGCCAGTTTCGTTTCTAAAATGAGTATCACAAGGTACACAGTATGCGGGCGTGCTTGGCCCGTGTTTCGCCAAATGGGACGCTAAACCGGACTTGGCTCGATATATTTTGCCACATTTTTCGCAAGAGTATACTCTACTCGATTGACCGTGGACTGTACTGTAAAAATTTTTTCTTAAGAAAAATACCTTAATCAGAAGTAAATAAACAATATGGTAATGTTTTTAAGTTTAGTCAAGCAAGCTACAATGATAGAGTAACGACTTTTCACGTCATAATTATAATACAATAATGTTAATATATTAATGAGGCCGGTCGTGGCGCAGCACACGAGGTGTGACTGCAAAACCGACTGGTTGTGGGTTCGATCCCCACTCGAGAAGATGAAATATTTACTTAAATTTANATAATAAAGATTTTTTTTATGAGAAGTATGTATGTTCTCTTGTTACTAAAGCAAGGAAATGAAAATATTAATTATTTCATTCCCACGATTGGATATCGATTCTTCTTTACTTTTAAAATATTCGTTTATATAAAATAAACTAAATTCATTTAAAATATCACTTTAGGTAAATTATATTAATTAATACTTACAACATATGGTGTCGTAAACCTGCATTATTAACGAAAGTATTGCCACATTTATCACACTCCACCTTGGCTGTGCGATGTTTGTCTTTGTGATAACGATAGGATCGATGAGATCTAAATATAAACATTTTAAGCATTTTTATAATCCTACTAATATTATAAATGTGAAAGTTTGTGAGCATGGATGTTTGTTCCACTTTCATGCAAAAATTACTTAACAGATTTAGACGGTATTTCAGTAAAATATAGCTTATACATTCGAATGATACATTACAAAATATTACCATACATTTTGTATAATTTGGTTATAATATAAAAACATGTTTAAGCGTGCGAAGCCTCGGGCTGTTAGTAATTTATAAGATAACAATGATATGGTTTAATTTGGACATTACTGATCGCATGATAGCGGTGGGTACAAATTTTTAAATATATAAAATACGTAGAAAAAGTTATTTATGTTTATACGTCACGTTAAAGTATATCTTTATTTATTTGTTTAAGCAATTCCCATGATGCATTAATCTGCCTTCCAAGCCGGTGGTAGCTTTAAGTTCATTCAACACTTAAAAACGTGCTTATAAAACCCATTTAAATAAACAATTGAATTTGAATTCGAAAATATACTTACTCAGTAGTAAAATCACATAAGCTACAAGAAAATTGTGTAGCAATCCTTCCGTGATTCTCATTGTAATGTTTCAATACGGAATACACATTGTTATTCCTTTTTCCACATTCTATACATTCGTAACTGAAAATAAAGATATATTTTATTATTATAAGATGATGATGATTATTATTATTATTATATATATAAAGATACAATTAAGATATAATAAATTGTTTAAAAAATAATATATTTTATAATTTTGATATATAAATTGGTATATTCATAATTTTAAAGGCTATAAATTAAAATTTAAATAACTATTTGCCTAACTCTGTCTGTTTATTTTCCTCTGTCTACCATATATCAATATGCAGGATACAGGAGCGATTCACGGTTAGCAGAATAGGCACAGAAACATAGCGTTTGGTTCAATTCGTTCTTTATTTTTTTGTTAATTTAAGGGATATGCGTGTTAAGCGCGGCGGAACTCAACGCCGCATTTTTCTAATAGTGTAGAGAAATTAAAAACACTATATGATATATACAAAATCTGGATAATAATCGACTATTTAAAAGCAATTGTGATTTTAAATTTCATTATAAAGATATAGATACTGTACTAATTGCAAGAAATATGTATATATTATTATATATAAATCAGCAGGATACTGCGTGAAGCTGATTTATTTTTTTATAAATCAGCTTCACGCTGTATCCCCCACACTGCAGGGTAGGCAGACGGAACCTAATGTTAAGACACTCCGTTCCCCACTTTCTGCCGAATTCTGGAGGCATTGCGTGTTGAGTGGCAGAACTCAACGCCGCGCTTGTCCTCGACACCAGAGCGAAGAAATGGAAATATAAATTTAAGTAAACATTTCATCTCCTCGAGTGGGGACCGAACCCACAACCAGTCGGTTTTACAGTCACACTTTGTACCCCTGCGCCACGACTGGGGTCATGTATATATATGTAATGTAAATAAGAAACTTAAAAAAAATATTAGGAAGATGAATAGATTATAATCAACACGCTACGCTTCCAAAAAGTCGGCGGAAAGTGGAGAACAGAGTGTCTTAACACTACGTTCCCTCTGAATACCTTGCTGTGTGCGAGATATAGAGTGAATCAAAAAAAAGAATAGATTACAATAATATTAACATTCAAGAGTAGCAGGTTTGATACTGACGATAAAATAAATTTCGTATATGCCATAGAGAAAATGAAATAATTATTATAATAATTAATCATTAGTCGTTACAAATATTCTTAACACAACATACCGTCTAAAATGTCTTTTATAGTGTTCATCATACGATGTCTTCGTGCTAAGAACCGATTTACAAATTTTACACGCCAAACCACCGTTTTTCTAGAAAATAAAAGCATACCTACGTCAATTAATAATATTAATAATAAATTTAGTTATTTATCATAAATATTATTAAAATATGTTTGTTATGAGCAATAGCTTCAAGAGATCATTGTGAGTGCGAATTCTATATTCAATTTAAATTATTTTTATTTTCTCGCTTTATAATACAGCAAGCGCAGTGTTAGGATCGTTTCCCATTCATGGAAATGAATTATTTAATATTTTAATTTCCTTGTTCTGATAACAAGACAAAGCGCGGCGGAGAGTTCTGGCACTCAATACCCAATGTATCGGAAAATGGGTGGGAAAGTGGGGAATAGATGTTTTATTATTTTTTTAAATTAAAAAATAATGGCCAAGTTTCAATAAATTTTAATAAAAATATATGTGTAAGTAGTACATACATAAATACTTGGCATAATTTGATTTTTTAAATTTATTAACAAAAAAACATAATATACTTGCTTTGTCATGCCGTTTTTCCATATGATCCTTATAAGTATTTTCATGGTCAAATGCAGTCACGCAAAATTCACACTTATAGGGCAAATTAACAAAACTCTTTTTCAATGACTCCTTTCTCCTATCTTCTAACATTTCGGCCATACTTAAGACTGTTATTTTAATTTTTCCTTCATATTTTTTTTGCAATGGCGTCCTTTGTTCTTTTGGCTTTTTAGATTTTTTATTTTTATTTTCAATAGGTTTCAATGTCTCTTCTCTCTGTAAGTCTGGTTCGTATTCAATTTTAACTTCAGTTTCATATTTTGGTTTAAAATTTGATACTATTATTGAATTTTCTACCATTTCAAATTCAATTGGTTCAGATTTTATTATGGAATTCAATTCTATTTTTGAGAAAGTTAAGTTTTGATGTAGTTTTAGTGTTTCTGTAGATGCCTACAAGGGAGTAAAAATTTTAAAATCAATTATATATTGAATAATAAAAAAATATAATATATATTTTTTCTATTACATATAAGTAAATATAAAAATAAAAATGATATAGGGGCACTTTGGCACAAATGGTGACAGTAAATGTGATGATTATAAGTTCAATTTCCACTCAGCTTGATGAATCATTTAATGCTTTCATTTCCTCACTCTGGTAATAAATTGAATTCTGCCATTCAACAAACAACTTAAAAAATCGGTTAAATGTGGGGATCTGAATCGGATCAGGTTGTGGGTTAGATTTCCAATTGAGGAAATAAAATATTTAGTATTTGCTAGTCCTTACTCTGGCAAAGGCAAAGCATGGTGTTGAGTTCCACTACTCAACATTTATCTGGAACTCGGTAGTAAAAATATATAAATAAATATCATAAATTTGGGACCATCATGTGTGTCTGATTATAAATGGTTGTGATTTTTATTCCCATCTGGGAGAATAAATTATTTGAATTTTCCCTAATCTGATGTACAAAATGCAGCATATATATAAATACTTACATGTTCACTTAATATATTTAAACTTTGTTGCACTTGTGTTTTGAAAGCATCTATTTTCTTTATCACATTGTGGCATAAATGGCAAATCATATTATTTGTCTCTATCTATAATAAAATTTAGGTAATTATTTTAAAATGAAAATTATGGTAATATGTTAATTAGTGACAACTTGATTAGTTTATGTAACATTTTTGGTGTAATAAAAGTTAATTTGCATAAGGTACACTTGTGGCTTCACCTGTATAAATAATGAACAAAAGTGTAATATTGTTATATTATAGCTAAATTATACAAAATGTTTACAAAAATTGTAATCTACGTGTTACTACAAAGTTTCATATATTATTGTAAAGTTTAATCTAAATCTGTTCATTCGTTTTTGTGTGAAAATGAGACAAACAACCATCCTCACAAATTTTCACATTTATAATATTAGGAGGAAGTAGGATATTAGGATTAGTAGAATAGAATTACTATACTTTGTTCAATTAGTGTTCAGTTAGTAGTAGTTGGGAAGTAGTGGAGGAGAGTAGCATGCAAAAGATCAGAATGGGGGTGTGATGAAATATGTCTTTGTTAAAGACAAACAGGCAGTGAAATTTAATTAGTCTTTAATTTATTGAACTTCATAAAAAAACTTTTGAGCTTTATGGTAAAATATAGTAACTAAAATACTAAATTGAAATTTAAAATTGTGTGTTTATTTATCTTAACTAAGAGATTTTCTATGCTGAATGAGTAATTTCTGATGATTTTATTTATTTTTACTATTTAAATTATAAAAGTATCTTCTCTTATTATTTATCATAGCCATAAATTGTGTAAATAAAAATTAATAATGTATAATTTTAATATCTCAAATAAAAATAAAATTACCACAGTACATTTAATAATATTTTATTTGAATATATTAAATATTTGGTACACATATTATAAATTTTGACTGTCCATTACAATAAAAATATAATTTCATCAAGAAAATCCAAAACCATTATAAAATCTTGTTAAAATTCGACTCATAATTAATACTCATATGTTTATACATCTTCTTGTAATTCGCAACATGTCTCTCTCTTCACCATCAAAGCAGCGAAAAACAAATTTTGAATATTTTTTATCATATGTCGCCATTTTATAATAGCATGCCAATATTAAACGTCATTACTATACTATATGCTACACCATACTCACTATATTATAAAAACTGCGTTTTTTGTAAAGTATTTTATATGATTTCCAAATAGTAAATAATATAATAAATATGAATAAATACCTTTAATTCCGTCAATTTTTCTAAAAGCATAACATGTTTGCAATTTATTAATTGAATGAGCGATATATTTTTCTTTAAACAGCAAATGCACAAGTCATTTTCAGTCGTTTTACTTTCATTTTCATTTAAATTGTAATTTGGTAGATTTAATTGTAGGAATTCTGTCATTTTTCAATATTTTTATTGAAAATATAGTTTTTCTAACAAGCAGATTCACGTCTCCATTACTAAGTAAGTTCCGTTTTACGTAATACGTATTAAAGAAAATATTAGGTTTGTTCATGTTACACGTCCTATGATATTGAAATTATTAAAAAAATATAAGAAATGTGTGAAATGAAACGTGTTTTTGCGTTTTGTAATTTCTATTATAATTTTTTTGTAAATATATATTCTTTTATTATTTGGATAAGTTTATGTTAGAAGTGCAAGATTAAAAAAAATATTATTTTATTTATTTATTTTAATATATGTGAAAGAATAATAAATTATAAGTTAAATATGTATCGATTATTTATATTTGTCAAAATATACAAAAAAAAAAATAAAAATGATCATTTGATTTTATATTCGATTATATTTTAAATCATTAATAAGCTGATTATATTATTATTAATCTGCCTAAATTATTATTTATTGGCTAAAACAATAGATTCAAAAAAAAGAATGCTGTGTATAAACATGATGGTCGTGGACATTTATTTCGCGCCCGTACCCCACTTGAGTAAATGATTATATTCAAATTATCTTAATCGTTATTGGGTCCGTCCACTCAACGTTATATCCTTATCCGAGTTAAAATTCGAAGCTAAAAAGATATATATTTTAATGTCCTACCTACTATAACTTAAATATAATACGGGGTTCCGCAATACAGAGATGTCGGTATTGCAAGATAAAATAATAAGGTCGATAAGAAATAAAAGGCGCGAGTGTAAAGTCTTGCATTAAAATTTTTACGTTTATTTATATTTAAGTTTTAAATACTGTTTTTTTCATTATTGTAAAACAATACTTAAGTAATGTAAAAACATAAACAATTTAGTTTGGTACAATTTCAAAAAATATGACTAGGAACTAATATTTTTTTTTTATATAAAATCTAGTGAAAATTAAATGTTACAGTGGAACTTCCTTTTTATTATAGGAATTGAGGAGAAGGAATGACTGTAATCATGGCAGTTGAGCGTTTGTTCCCCACTCGGAGGGAAGAATCATTTTCATTTACACAGTCTGGTAAATAAAAGAAAGGCATTACACTAAATAATTATACAGGAGTTGAAGCCAGTTGTGGTGGAGGGGCACAAGGGTGGCAACAAACAATGGCACAGTTGCTTTTCTGCACAAACTGTCCGTTTGCTTGCTCGCTTTACCCAGTTAATAGTTCTGAGGTACAAAACACAATATAGTATTTAATTTTTTTGTTTTTTATAGGTGAAGGCAATTTTTAACTGGATCTTTTTTTTAACATGCATTCCCCTATTGTGTAACATTATCTCTTTTACTGTACAACCTCCTTCGTGTTTTCTCCATACAACGTGACATTGGCGAAGTGATATGTGCTCTACTGGCACGCTCGGAACGCCGTAATTAAGGAACCAAACCAAACACAATATAGTCGTATAACAAAAAATATATAGTCGAATTGATCACCTCCTCCTTACGGAAGTCGATTAATAAAAATAAATGGAATTCTGTCAATCGGGGGCAGCTGCTTGTAGGCAACGGCCCTTATTGGAAGGAAACTCGTATGAAGTATTGTTATTGGGTGCTACATATCACTTATTGCATTACTTAGAATATCCTTCTGAATAATTTAGAAACATATAGATGTGTTGTCTTGTTTTTAATATATTTATTTATATTTTAATATAAATATATGCCTCCAAGTAGGAATCGAACCCACAATCGTTTTGTTAACAGACTACACTACTGCACTATTACGTTCATAATATACGCATATTTGTTATTATAAAAAGTTTTGTTTAGTTATATTTAATAATTCTTATTTCATTATTAGTTACTTCAAATCACTTGGTCAACAGTTAGTAACTACTGAACCAATACACATTAATTCACCAACAAAAGATACAAAACAAAAAAAAAACAAAATACTTAAAATGGCGTACTTTTATTATTCATTAAGCTTTTACACTATCGATTACAATGACACAGCTTATATACATGTAATGATTATAATGAAGAGAAAAAACAACAAAAATTAATCATTTCTAATAGTTCTAATTAAAATTATTATACAGTTGTTTCATTTTGAGCAGATTATACCAAAAATGTTTGCTACAATTGTATTAAATTGAATTAAATGTAAAATACTATAAGCGCGTTAGTTAGGGGTACGATGCCCATTTGGAGGACTATTTTGACATTATTTTCTTTCCGGTCCTTCTTTTACGTGGCATAGATTCACGCCTCACATGTTATATTTATCATATAGATGGAAAGCTAACTTTAATATTTTTGATGTGAAACATGTATAGGGGAAGGTATAAACTGGGTCCTTGGCTACACTAAGGTATACATATATACGTTATACCAACTTGTTTTTATATCAAATGTAAATAAATTTTTATTAAATAAATTCACTATTTTCTGTAGGAAATCGTAATACTTAATTTTTTCATTATGCTATATTTAGTTTCTGCAATATTCTTGTCTTTTATGCATATTACTTGTACGAACACAATGTTTCACATCTGCCAGGTGTCCCTTGATATTTTTTATATATTAAAGCCATTTTAATGACATGTTGATTTAAAATTAAATAAATATTAATTAAATTCCAATAAAGATTTCTTTTGTATTTTTAGCAATAATTGTAATAAACATATTTGGCTTCATGACAAAATATGAATGCACTATATTATATATTTTCAATTTTCAACAAAATACTTAAACATCATTTATATAATAAATAAACAAAAAAAAACTAATACATTCTTATTTTTAAAAACCAAATTTACACTAAAGTGCATATTTTTTAGTAAAACACTTAAATGGGAAAGATTTTTTTGTCAATTTTTTAATATTTTAAATAGAATTGTTGAAATTACTCTTAATTTACAAGTACAATTTTAAACAAAAATAAATGAAAAATGCTAAAAGTTCTATTTAACTATGTAAAAAAAATGGAAAAATAGAAAAATACAAGAAGAAAATGGAAAGGAATAAAAAAAATGCACTTTCTAAAGTATTAGTTTGCCATTCAAATTTTTATATCAACATAATATATATATTATATTACTTATAAACGAAAAAATGGAAATCTTACGACTAGGACTCTTTAAAAAAAGTTTATTTATCATGTTTTTTTTTATTTATTCATTGACTGACAAAGATTGCACTCCACAAATCCTTTAAGTCGCCGAATAAATTAAAAATAAAAACAACTAACGATATTATAATAGTAAGAAAATACAAAATATTCTAAGTTAAAATACATTTTTTTTTGTTTTTTTTTTATTTATTTCTCCACCTTCTCAGTCTAGCAGTCGATGCCCAGATAATATATTTAATATCTATTGAAAAATATGCTAATATAATAAATAAAACGTAGCTTTTCTACTTAAATTTCGAATTCTTATTATCTTTATAGATATTAAATTTACAATCTGTATACCAAATTCATTTTGTATTTATATTAGAAAGAAAATTGATATGTTTTTAGGTACAGATAATATATGAAGGGGTATATTAAGTTATGACATTCGACCATCTTTATTACTTTTTTTAACAAAATATCGATTGCTTTTTTTATAACACAAATACAAATTGAATGACCTTAACATAAAGTGTTTTGTATATAATAAAAAAAAGTATTTAATTCTTTTTTATTGAAAATACAAACACTGTATCATACTTAAACAATTCATGCTTATACAGTATTTATCTAAATTGTTATGGATTTAAAAAAAAAAGATACACATTATAACATAAAAATAGTGATTGCTAGTTTGTTTATTATATTTTTTTACTAACATTAAATAATAAAATAAAAGGAGGTGCATCCCAACTGCTAATTACTATTTATTATTCTAATTATTATTTAGGAAAAATGTATTTGATATTTAACTGTCAAATTGAAGAAAATGTATTTAATCTGTAACCAATTTATCAAATAAGGCAGAAGTATAAAATCCTAAGTTTACTTTTTGTCTTTTATTTATATTTTTTTATATTTTTTCTTAAAACCATAGCAAAGCAGATAATCAATGCCAACTCAGTCTTAAATCTAGTTCAAGATGATGAGTCTGGGCGGTAGCATGCCTTTTTTGCTCAGCCATACTCTGTAAATAAAATTTTATAAAAATATAAAAAATCTATATATAAGAGAATAGACAATAACTGGTGTTAAGACATTCCGATTTCGAGTCTCAAATTCAAGACATTGTGTTGTTAAGTGGCGGAACTCAACGCCACTTTTTTTTTCGTCAGAGTGGCGCGAACGAAAATAATTAATTTCACCACGTGAGCAACAAATGAGTAGGAATTTGAACTTGAAATTATATAAAATAATCTTTAATAAAATAATATGGTTTTTAATTGAACTAAAGAAACTATTAATGTATGCCACTTTATAAAAATAAGAGTATATATATNGCATATATATATATATATATGCGCGATGGACGCACTTTAACCACGTCATATAGCAAAGCAATAACTAACCAAACCTAAGCTGCAGCGGCGTAAATACTTGAGTAACATGAAAATGATTTCATAGCACAAAAATATAATAATTAATTTAGTTACTTAAATTTCAAATAAGTTATTAATAATTTCAGATATTTTTTTTGGATTTTCTTAAAGATTTAACTGCCCAGTTGCCTAGACACTAACTAATTAACTTGACTTAGCTTCACGCTGTATCCCTAGCGGGGTAGTCACAGAGAACGAAGCGGTAAACGCTACGGTCTCTACATACCTCTTTCACCTCATCTACTGTCATCAACCTCTTCATACATGCCCTCCGGGGGTCCCCATGCTTTGTACGTGGCCTTCCTCCAGTATCTTTGATACTGTGTTTTCGAAGGTCAACCGAGGTAACCCGCTACCTAAGCCGCGAACGTAAGTTAGATAGTCATATGTTATATGTCATATGTATAATGACGTTTTTCAACTAAATATATTTGATATTGCTATCCATCACACAACAAAAGGATTAGTAATTAAAGTAATTGTTATTTATATTTTTTCTAAGTCCTGCTTTTCGTGAAAGAGTCCAGCTTTTTTTTGTTTGTTATAAATTCGACTATCTCAGAACTTTTGACTGGGTGAACCGATTTTGATGATTCTTTTTTATTTAAAAGTTGATGTTTTCCGTGTTGTCCCAATAATGATGCATTAAGTATGTGCCCGACAAATGGACGAATAACGCAATATCACGCTAATCGATTTCGATGATTCTATTTTTAAATGAAAAGGATACACATTAAGGGTAGTTTGGTCAGTTTCTGATTATGGAATCATGCGGTAATACATTTTTTTTAAATAAAATATTGTATTTCTTAAAATATATTATTTCTTAAAATGTTTAAATCCCGCTATTTCACCGAGGTAAAATCTGGCAACACTGATATGTATGTACAGTGTTTCTAAGGTGTGTGCGTGTCTCACCCGATGCCGGCGCCCAGCAGCAGGGACACGAGGTTGGTGACGAGCACGGCCGCCACGGCGCCGCGGCTGAACAGGCACGCGCGCCGCACCGACAGCCCCGCCGCCGCCTGCTGGGAGGGAACGCGTTATTGCGTTATTTTGTAGGGGATTCAATATCATGTTATACAAAATAAAAAAAATGTAAATATGACTGCATATAAGCGCACGAAATTAATTTATTAAGAAATTTTCTTCAGCTATTGTTTTGCACGGTATAATAACAAAATTTAATATATAATAAATTAGTTGAATAATAGGTCTCATCTTAATAGCATCTAACTCAATACAGTAACATTGGAGACCTCAAAGTGATCAAATTTTCAGTCAAATCAAAACAGTTTTCGTAAATAGGAGTGCAAAGTTTCCACTTCACTAATTAATATATAGATTATATAATAATTTCCATACATACCTGTGCAGGAGCCAGTTGCTCTAGTACTTCTATAGAAGAAGTAGCGGATGGAGGACCGCGAGCGCCCGCCGGATGTTTAAAACGCCAATCCCTATTATATAAAAATAACACAAAATTTATCCTACTATCAAACAATTATATAATTAAATAAGTAGGGTAGGCAGAGGGAACCTAATGTTAAAACACTATGTTTCCCCACTTTCCGCTGAATTTCCCGAGGCATTGTGTGTTAAGTGGCGGAACTCAACACCGGATTTATGCTATGGTGCCAGAGTGAAGAAATGAAAATATATATTAAAAATATAAATTCATTCCTCTCAGTGGAGATCGAGCCCTCAATCGTCACGTTACAGTCACACCGTATGCACCACGACGGCCTCGACTTCACTTTTATAATATAAAAATAATCACAATGTTTATAACATTAAAAATAAGAACAAAAATCCACAAATTTTAAAAGCTTAAATAAAATGTTTGTTTTGTGAGTAAAAAATAACATATTTTCTTAAAAGATCTTGTTTAAAAATGTCTTACTTTGGCGGCACTTGATCAGGCCGACTGCTCCACTCCCAAACCCAATCGTTGGAGTCATCCTGAAAAAAAAACAAAAAGAAAATTTAATATAAAAAGATAATAAAATTAAAAATAGTTATTTTAAGAATGTATTTAATAATTTATAAAGTTTCACGAATAAAAAAAACCGGACAAACGCGAGTCATGCTAGCCCACCGAGGGTTCCGTACAAAAATGGACGTCTCGAGATTTTTCTAAAATTCAAGCTTAGCTTAGCCAGAACCCTTTCATTTGATACCTTACTTGAACTAGCGGCTATAATACCAAATTTTGCTCCCGTTTTAAGCCTTTTTTTAGGATTTAACCACAAATGTATAGTTTTAAAATTTCATTGAACTAATACTACCTGTAGGTGCTAGCTGCTAGATTTCGTAATTCTAGGTAAAGAGGAACGAAATTTCTTAACATTTGGTTCCCTACGCCTAACCTGCTGTACGCAGGATACAGCGTTATTTTTTTAATGGCTCTGTACCTTATTTACAGTAAGAAAGACGCCGTGAAAAATTTTAAAAATAAAAACAAATACTCACTCTCCAACAGTTGATGTAAACTCCCTTCAATTCGTCTTCAGTCGACGGCTCCAAGTTCGGACTGTTCGGTGGAGATTTTGGGCTGAAATAATATTAAATAATATATATAATAATATGCAATGAGAAACTTTTATATAAGGAAAAATCTGCTATAAATATTATATTATCTCTGTGCGTTGATCTTGATTAGGGCGGTGTGACGTCACAAACGAGGTCGGCGGCCATACATTGTACAAAAATCGGTTATTTATTAACCGATTTCAATGTGTGTGATTTCAATTTTTTTTAATATTGGCTTATATTGTAATTAATTGAGGCCGTCGTGGCGCAGTGGCACAAGTGTGTGTCTGTAACGTGACGGCTGTGGGTTCGATCCCCACTCGAAAGAAATAAATTAACCTAGTTCTGGTAAAGAGACAAAGCGCGGCATTGTGTTCCGCCGCTTAACAAGCAATGCCTCGGCGGAACGGAGTGTCATAACATTAGGTTCTCAGGTTCCCTCTGTCTACTGCCGCTGTCTGAAGCCAATAAAAGTTTATGTAATTTAATTATGCGTTACATTTTTAACTAAAAGTTGGTTGACTAAAATATTCTATGTTAATCTATGTAACAACGTCGTGTCCAATCTACACAGGATGAGTATTTCTAACAGGTTTTGTATAAAACCAGCGACATGTGTTATATTCACTAGAGTGCGTTTAATCTAATTATATTATAAAGCTGAACAGTTTATTTGGTTAAAAGCGGTAATCTCAGGAACTAATTTGAATTAAAAAAAAAAATTGTGCTGGAGTCATTTTTTCAACGAAAACTATAGACTACGATCGTATATAACACATAACTATAATTGCATAGTTTATTCTAACTTAGAAAATAGTCCAAGCCTCACTAAAATCTTTTCAGTAGTTGTGCTGCTACAATAGACTTACCTAAGAAACTAAGTAGTACTTGAAGTTGGTTTATTTTTTTTAATTATACTTGTTACATCTACAGGTCAAGGTTGTGATGCTGCATAACGTTCGTCTAAATGCGACGGTTATGAGCTTTATTTCTACTCGGGAAATTATTCTCTTCATTTCCTCGCTCGGGTAGCAAATCGAACGCAACTCAAAAACTCTCAAAACAACAACGTCTCGAAACTTCGGCGGAGCGTGGGGAACGGAGTGTCCCAACACTAGGTTCCATCTGCCTACCCTGATATATGCGGATTACAGTGTGAAGCTGAAAAATTACATTTTCTGTTGTAAACAGTTTTATATAAATGGTAACTAATAATGGATAAAAGTAGTAGCAAACGCGTAAGAATTACGATATAACGCGATAAGAACGTATAACTTAATCTGTTGGAGTTCTTGAACGAATTTATAATCCATATGTGAAATAGCAATTTAAATTATACTGTTAAGACACTCTGTTCTCTACGCAACGTCAAATTTTCAAGACATTGTGTGGACAGTGTTATTACTAGAGCGGGAAAATGAAAATAACTCATTTTTTTAGTAGGATTCAAACCCACAACCGTCACGATTACAACACATATGCGCCGCTACGCCACGACGGTCTTGAAATATGATAATCCTACTTCCTACTAATATTATGAATGTGAAAATTTGGAAGAATGGATTTAGATGAAACTGCAGTAATTCAGCTTATATGAACATCAGAATAACTCACTCAGCTAAAGTAGAGCTGACATTTTATGTAATTTACGTAATTATTTTGTATATTTGGCTATAATGTAAGAATAGGTTTAAGCGGGCGAAGCCTCGTGTGGGTCACTGGTGTTATTATAATTTACGGACCATGCCTTTAACTCTGTTTTACTTTATTTTGCGTTTTGTTTTAACTAATGGTCGCCAGCAACTTTATTTGCGTGGAGTTTAAGATATAAAATGGAAAATTCTTTTATTTTCTCGTTTTTGTAAGCATCACGGAAAGTCTATACATTCTTTTATTAACTTTTGAAGAAATCTTTAGGACCTAATTTATAGATTGCACATATAGCTCGCTTCTACAGGTCAAGCAGGATTGATTTAATTAACCGGCTGCATTACCCCAAAGTAAAATACCATAGCACATAATACTATGGAAGTAGATAAAGTAAACAAGTCGAGCCTTTTCCACGTCAGTTAATAATTTAATCTTAATAAAGAGTTTTATATATTTATATATTTGAGTCTGAATCATCCTAACAAAAATTAACCGACACGGACGTCGAACTGGCGACCTTCACACAATATTGAGCAGGTGAAACATAAACTGCACACAAAGGACACATTGTCCTAACCGCAACGTGGAGAGTGAATCATTGCAGCCTTGCCACGTCAGACCAGTTTGTGACAATTATAGATTTTTTTTAATTCAAAAAATTTAGTAGTGATAAAATAACAACAATATTAGAATTTAATTAACCCAAAGGATTACAAAAACTAAAAAACACTTTTTTCTACACCAAGTGATGATATATGTGCTACAAAATTTCTCGGAGTTGTAAACGATACGAGCCTAAACTCGAGTGGTTTACCAGTAATCTATGAAGTTCTAATATTCAGATCCTGGCTCCATCAGAAGATTAGCTCGTTGATGCCATATTGTTGTACTGCTTGTTGTTTAGGATGAATCATTTCAGCTTGATACCTGAACGCGATAAATAAATTGCGCAAATATATAAATATAAATAAGCGTAAATTGGTCTTGACAGACGGACAATAAAGTGATCCTATAAACGTTCCGTTTTTTTTTTCTTATTGAGGTGCGGAAGCCTAAAAACAGCCAAGTACAAGTCATATTCGCTCGGAACCATCGGGTTCCGTACAAATTTAACAATTTAGGTCAACAAATTGTATAGTAGGTACAGTACGTATTTAAACTTTTTGAAATATTGGAGAAGACTCGAGTTTTGCAAGCAGTTTTGCGAATACATTGACATATTTTTTAATATAATTTTTAATATAAATATAATAATTTAAAAATTAATAAAAGAACAACAATACATATAACAAAAAACCAAAAAGGTTTGTAATGATGATAACTAACTTAGTACCAAATGAACGATAGCTATATAAAACAAAACATGTTTTATTTTATACGAAATAGGAGAGGGGAGTGAGTCATTATAATATTTTAATATTGAGGAACCTGTAATTTATAATAGATTCCCCAATCCTTGCCCTACATGAAACTGCAGATAACTTAAAATAAAAAAATACAACATACGGATTGTAGCGTAAAGATCATTTATCTAACATCCTGTACGTGTTATCATCACCTAAGCGGATAGTAAAATTATACCGATACATAAAATATATTTTTTAATTTAAACCGACTTAAAAAAATCGGTCAAAAGCGAGTCAGTCTCGTCCGTCGAGGGTTCCATGCCAATTATAAGCTCAATAGGGACGCGTGTTATAAAAGTTGACAAATCCAAACGGCGTACGTATAACTTTATAATAGCGGGGGTGGTGTGGATGCAATGATGTGGAGCACATTCGATACACACGCCGACAACTTATTTTATGTAGGTGTTAGCCAGTACAGCAAGTCCAAGATTGCCAAATAGGATTTACTAAATATGACTTTTCGTTGTTTTAAATGGCAAGCGATTCTAACGCACCTGCCCTTAACGCTGGAGGCCCGGGAGTGCCGCACCGAGGAATCTCTGCTCTCCCTCTGAGCCTCCCGGAGCAGCCTGATGTATTCGTTCTCAGCGCCGCTTAGTATGCCACCGGAATTTAACTCCACCCAGGATTCTGCAAGGAAAGAAAAAAGTAATTTTAAAAAAATCCTATACTATATACATGTATTATGCAAAAATGAGTGGATATCCCTCTGTCAAAAACCATTGAATAGATTTAGATGAAACTTGGACTGTTCATTACGTTATAATATACCATAAAAATGATCATCTTGTTTTATAGGTATAATAGACAAATTATATTATTCCACAACGACCAATATTTTTTTAAACCCTTAGAGATATTATAACTAAACTAAGGATAAGGGCAGCCTTAATAGACTAATTGTATAACAATACCTATTGTTGGTCATTTAGTGATCTTACTTCTTTATACTATAACAAGATGTAAACGTTTCATTACTTCCTTTTTATTGTTCTTTATGAACATTCTATTATTAGCTTCACTTGCTTCTTTAAAGAGATAGGAAACAGGGTAACCAGAAGAAATCTAGTGTTAAGACAATTCGTTCGAAATTGGGTTTTTTGTAATGTTGTGTTGTGTTGAGTAACAAATCTCATCTCGCCTCCTCAACATGCTTTGTATTAGAGTGAAAAATTAAAAAAAAGAATCATTCCCCCAGTGGGAATCGGGCACACAGCCGTCAAATTTACAGACGGACCCTTGTGCCCTGCTCACGACAGCCTAAAAACGCCCTACAAATAGTAAACGCATTTTATAGAATATAAAAAAAAATCTCTGTTTTGTACATCTAGAGTAAAAAATAATTCTTATTTACGTATTAGTCGCAGGCGTAGTTCGTATCTTAGCTACGTGGAGGTAAAATGAAAAATCGCTTTTTGTTCCGTTCACAACTTTTAACGTACAGTAGTTTTGACTTCGCGTTCTGTCATCACTGACCATTCAGGAATCGAAGAGTTTTATAGTAGGACATTATATATGTAGGTATGTGTAATGTTGCATGTAACTTAAAAGAAACAGCTTCACGCTGCATCCCGCCCTCTGCCTAACCTGCTGTAGGTTAGGCAGAGGGAACCTAGTGTTAAGACTCGTTTTCCCAATTTCCGCCGAATTTTTCGAAGTATTACATGTTGAGTGGCGGAACTCAACGCCGGGCTTTTGCCTAAACAATAAAGAAATCTATTTATATCTTTTTTTTAATGAAAAACTACAAACCGTTTAATAACCGGAATCCTGTCGAATTTAATTTATAATTGTGAAACCTTTTGAAGTAATGTTACTGTTTCAAAAAAATATCACACACACCCACACAGTTTCACGCTTTTCCCGCACAGCAGGTTAACCAAAGGGATAGGTTCCCCCAGGTGTTATAAGACACTCTGTCCCACACGCACCACCCAATTTTCGAGACATTGCATGTTGAAGGACGGAACTTACTTATTCATTCCCCTGAGTGTGTATTGAACCTACAAACGGCACGTTTCCAGTCAGACGCTGTCTCACTGCGCCACGAGGGCCTCTCTATTTTTTACTTACACTGGAATAATAGGAGCATCAGTTAGAAATGAGCTCCAAGTTACCTTTAAAAATGAGATATGCCTACCTTATTATAAAATCAGTACAGACGATAAAATATTTACTCCATACGAAACCACTTTTTAAGATATTGACCAACTATTAAATATTTTTCGGTATGGATGTTTTTTTGAATATTATTTAGAAGAATAAAAATAAATAAGACAACAGTGCTCTCATCTTTAGATTGCGACTTGCATTTTTTCTGACCGTAAGAGACCGTAGACATGTATAATTGATATTAATTTCAGCTTGATATCTCCACGCGACCATGAGATCGCAATGACAGACGGGCAACAAAGTGATCCTATAAGGGTTCCTTTTTACCTTTTGAGGTAGGCATGGAACCCTGAAAACAATCCGCCTTTGTTACTTAAAGTGAAATATATGCATGCTAACACAGGTACATACTCGTACATACCTACACAGACATCCCTTTCTAATTTCCTATTAATCATTTGAAGTGATTAAACAAAATAGAAAAAAAAACATAGTATAAACTTTTAAACAAAACTTCTAAAATCATGGTAACCCCACATCATAGGCATTTTAAATAGTCTATCGAAGAGAAAAAAAAAACAATACAATTTATACTATATGCCTACAAAAATAAGGTTCTATATGCATTGATACTAACAACAGAACATCGCCAGGTAAGTCACAAATGAAATTCGTTCAGAAGAGTAACCCGTTTCTCACGATATAATAAAATATTGTATATCAAACACAAAATAACACACTACTATGCTTTCCGCGCGCGGTTTTGTGCGCGTTAGTTTCGATTTTCTCAATCAATGTCAAGAAAATATTGAAATTTCAATATATCTCCAGATTCTTATATCGCAATAAATCTATCCATATCTGTATATATATACTAACTAATATAATATATCTCATATTATATATATACTAATATAATAAATCTCAACGTTGTTTGGTTGAACGCGCTAATCTAAAAAAAATCCTGGTTCGATTTGAAAAATCCGTGAAAAATAATAAATAATAATATAAAACTGTTAAGGTAATTAAAATAATAATAATTTATAAAAAAATCAGTTATGCCATTAGTATACGTCCATTAAAAACAAACTCGTAAAACTAAACTGATAAAGAGTTACGTACAAAATAAAACAGCAACAAGGAGAAAATGTTAGAAATTCCCTGCGCGAATATTTCTAACTAGTTTTATATATAAATAGAAAGGCCTGATCTTGACCGTGGCTTCATTAAAACATACATCTAGGTATAAAAATAAATAAATAAATAAATCAGCTTCACGCTGTATCCCGCACAGAGCAGGGTAGGCAGAGGGAACCTAGTGTTAAGACACTCCGTTCCCCACTTTCTGCCGAATTCTGGAGGCATTGCGTGTTGAGTGGCAGAACTCAACGCCGCGCTTAACCTCGACACCAGAGCGAAGAAATGGAAATATAAATTTAAGTAAATATTTCATCTCCTCGAGTGGGGATCGAACCCACAACCAGTCGGTTTTACAGTCACACTTCGTGCCGCTGCGCTACGACTGGCCATCTAGGTATAACAACTTCTATATCAATATCGTTTGTCAGGTTGAACGCGCTAATCTTAAGAACTACTAATTCAGATTGAAAAAGTCTTTTAATAGGTTCGAGTCCCGCTACGTTCAAAAAAGATATTATACGTTTTCTAAATAAGTATAAATCTTTTAATGTCGAATAGTCTATGTATTATGTGTCATACACAAATCTCTTACTTATTTCCTTCCATTCCATAATGTTGTTCAAACTGCAGGTAAAACTAAGCAGGTAAAAAAGCCATCTTGTCGCAGTGACATATTTCTGGATGTAAAAACGCCATGATTACATTCAAAACACATTAATTTTAAGGATTTCGGTACGAAAAAATGGAACCCCTATTACATTACTTTGTTGTTGTTCATCTCTTTGTATAATATGTCTGTCTGGTGGTCTGTCGAAACCATTTATTTTTTGGTTGCGGGATACGTCCCGCACGTAACAGGGTGGGAAGCGGGAACCTGGGAACTTAGTGTTAAGACACTACGTTCCCAGACACTGCAATGACTTGACATTAAACGAATAGTGGAGAACTTAACACTGTGTACTCTTTACTGACGTAGCAGTATATGAAGAAAAGCTAAGAATAACTTACAAACATAGCGGGTTCGATTTACATATAACATAATATACTCGTATGGGCATTGTCTTGGGTGTAACAAAGGGGAGAAGCGTATTGATGACTCATTTAGCTTCTGTAAACCACAATAAACTGTACTACAATGTACTTAACGCAGGGACAATACACTAATCTTTCATTAAGAAACATTTTAGTTATAAAATAAAATCAGGGGCGTAATGTTTTATAAACTATTTTTTTTTTGCAAGTCAATTATGACTTGAGCGCAGCTTTAAGTTTCGCTACTCAACAAGCAATATCTCGAAAATTCTCGAACGTGTTGTGACCTGAACGTGACGTGTCTCAACATTAGGTTCCCTCTGCCTATCTTTCTATGTGGGAAAAACCTCAAGCTGTAGATATTATATAAAACATTAACTCTCGTCGTCCTTTAAATAACACAACAATAATTATCGATCGAACAATCATTACAAAAACAAAAAAAAATCTTTTGAGAAAATCTTTTAGTTTCTCGAAAAAAATAAAAAACTGATAAAGAAGGAAACAAGGGCTAATCTTAAAAGATAAATACTACAAACCAACTCAAGAAAGTTTAAATCAGAGCAAAACCAACATACAATATAAACCACTAGCATTTCTCAGTGATCAGATAGAAACAACTGCTCGTTGTGTATACACATTCTAAGTTCAGGAAGCAATTCGGATTGCAGGTTATCGAAGCAATTAATGTGATGTAATATTGCGTTAAAGCCTTCCTCGATAAACAGGCTATCTTCGCCTCGTCCACTGTCATCAACCTCTTCATACATGCACTCTTCATACTTTTAACGTGACCCTCAGTACCTGCAGTATTTTTGATACTGTGTTTTCGAGGGTCAATCTAGGTCTCCCCTACCTCTCCTACCGCTCACCTTTCAAAAATGTTTTATGCCATTCTTTCATCACTCATTCGTTCGACGTGCTCAAACCAACTGAGCACGTTCTTCTCAATGCAGCTAAGGCACCACTAACCCTGATACCGGCAGCAATACGCCTTTCTTTCATCTCTACTGAACATAATTCCCAGATATACCACTTCATTCACAAGTTCTAATATCTTAACATTCGCTGATCGCATTTCGTCCTTACTTTTTTCCTGACCACAACCTTTATCTTACTCGCGTTTAAGCAAACTTTATAATATTAGTATACAAGTCTGTATTTCAATATTTCGCTGTTGGAATTTGCTCCGGAATTCCTATTTACCGGCTTACTTCATTTAGATAAATAAGTATACGCCAACAAAATGATTAATTTATCAAAGGATAATTTTGGGTTCCATTTCCTATTTTTATTTGCTTCACGCTATATTCCGCAAATAGTTAATATATAAAGTCCATCCATAGTTCCCTCTGCCTTCTCTGCTATAAAGGTTATACAGCGTGAAACCATAAAAAAATATTCGATACATATAATAAGAATTAGCCAGTCGTGGTGCAGGGGCACAAAGTATGACTGTAAAATCGACTGGTTATGAGTTCGATAACCACTCGAGGAAATGAAATATTTATTTAAAATTAATATTTTCATTTCTTCGCTGGTATCAAGGCAAAAGTGCAGCGTTGAGTTTCGCCAATACGCATTGCCTTCAGATTTCAGCGGAAATTGAGGAACAAAGGTTCTTAACATTAGATACCCTCTGTCTACCCTGCTGTGTGCGAGATATAAAGTGAAGCTGAAAAAATATAATAAGAAGCAGTTGTACACATGTTATTAATCACAAAACTCACCGAGTTCATCTACCGCGGACGCGTTCATTGGCTCAATCATTTTGGCACATAAATACTTCACTGAACTGCGTAGAAATCGATTCCAACCCGTATGTGTATTTTAAAACGATTAAAATAACAAACAAAAACAACAGTGCAGCGCTAACGCGTCCACACGCGTCAAGCGCTCGAACAAGACTGGACTATTTTTGAATTTCGAACGTAAACAAAGCGATTGCGTAGGCGCAGATTCTTGATATTAACGCGTAGATGGTTACTTTGTTTGGCGTGTATTTGCAAAGTTAAATTGTTAGTTTGTTTTTGGAGTTATTAGCTGCATTTTCCAAAACATACATATATAAATAAACATAAATAATGTCGTAACGAAGTCTTTCTAAGTATGACAATAAATATGAATTTATATACTAATAACTAATAAGTTATCGTAATTTGGCAATCTTCAACGTTTCTTGTTGAATTAATTTTATGACTTCCGTTACTCAAATATAATGATTTTTCAACAAAATATACTTACCTCACTTATTTTTGGCAAAATTTTCATCGAAAGATCTAAATATTGTGTATTGATCATTGTTTTTGTTTGTGAACATCAAAGAAGCATTGATAAGTGTTCTATTTACTTATTTGTTTACTCCTTTGAAATAAGTTTTAAATATAAATTTCCTAACTATTTATTTATTATTTTAAGGTATTTTTAGTTAAACGCTACCTTGCGCGCACAGTTTTTATTCGCTACTCAACTTGTAATGTCTCAAAAAATTGTGAGTAAGGTGTGGAATGGAGGGTTTCAACTTTCAACAATAGTTTCGCTCAGCCTACTATTTTTCTAGAAAACTGTAAAAGACAGACAGACATACACTAAACATGTATATATATTTGGTATAACGCCAAGAACCGTATGAACTTTAAGAAGTCATTGAGTCATGCATGTAGCCGTACGATTTATTTGTGTAGACTTTCGTAATGCAGCACGGCAAGTGACAGATACACCCCTCTTGGACACCGTTCAAGGGACCCAGGTTGACTTTTTAACAAAATTTTATATGGAATGTTTTTATAACTTTACGCTGTACCCTGAATATAGCAGGCTAGGTTGAGGGGATGTTAAGGAATCTGGAGTTAAGATACTCTGTTCCCCACTTTCTGCTGAATTTTTGAGGTATTACGTATTGAGTCAGAACGGTGGAACTCAACGCTTCGTTACCAGAACGATAAAGTGAAAGTCCCCAACTGGGAATCGACCCACCACCATCACGTTTACAATTAGACGCGCTTTGCCCCTGCGCTCAGGTGTTTTTTATCCATATGTTAATACATGGCATAATATACAAGATAAGAAACAACATATGCCTAAGTACGTAGAGCTGCTTCTCTGATATTCTCAAGGTCTCGTGTTTTCCACTCATTAATTGAAAAACAACTACGTAATACAAAGATATTTGCAACTAGATAGAAATTATACATCTATGATTCATGATACACAATTGCACGCATATATTATAATATATACATATTTTTCGAATTTCGAACATTATTATCGAAGAAGGTATAGGCCATATTGTATTCTAAGAATGAAATCCCGTACTTCGAATGTGTCATGTGTCATACGGTGGCGAAGTCACAGTTAAAGGCTAGTTATGAATGTTGAGGCTAACGCGATCGTTATGCATTCGATTCACATTTAGGGGAATGATTACATTTGAAATTTAATTACGTTATATTCCACATAGGTACCATATGTATTCTCTGTCCGTCAATAATAAGATTGGACAGGTCGTCGGGTAATCTCGAACAAAAGGAGATTACAAACGAAAGTCAAAAGTTTATTGTCACTTCGGGTCAATGCCACTTATGTAGGTACTTCACTATATTACTTTGATTTTCATTCATATTCTTGTCAATTGGATTATACTCTTTGCGCGAGTCGTGGCGCCATGACACAAGCGTGCGACGGGGTGCGCGACCGGCGTGCGTAAATGCGACAGGATAGGGGTTCGATTCCCAAGATGAGATATCCCAAGGATTTAGTCCCTTGAGATATTTAATTTTCTCATTTCCTCGCTCTGGTAACGAAGCAAAGCACGGCGTTGAATTCCGCCACTCAACACCGTAGGAGATGAACTCAACGACGCGCTTTGCCCTTTTTTAACCAGACCGAAGAAGTGAAAATACTAAATTCATATTTCATTTTCTCGAGTGAGAATCGAACCCACGACCTGTCGCGTTTAAATTCTTCATCAATTTAAAAGGGTTAATACTATTTCAAAATAATTTAAAGGCCACCGTGGCGCAGCGAACTAAAAGTTTGAAGAGTTAAAATTTTTATACATTTCAAAATTATGTTTAAAGAAAGTGTAAGTACTAATGCCTGTTGCTTTAAACCCAGAGATTTCGAGACAATTCGCGTTGAGTAGCGAAACATAACGCCGCGCTTTGACTTACCAAACTGAGAGAAAAAATCAATTTCCCTCCACGAACATCGAACCCACTACCACCAATGTTGTCCCACTGCGCCACGACGACTTCCGTTAAAAATTTGAAATAATCATTCACGCTGTATCCCCCACATGGCAGAGTAGGCAGAGAAAAAACTAGTGTTAAAACACTCCGTTCCCTATTAAGACACTTCCATTCCCCGTTTTGCGGAACTCAAACGGCTTCGCATTGCCTCGTTACCAAAGCGAAGAAATCATAATATTAAATATTTCATTCCGCCGAGAGGGAATCGAACCCACAACAGTCGCGTTTACAATCAAACGCTGTGCAACTGCGGCACGACGGCCTCTAGATGATACTTATTACAAATACATTAATATTGCAACATCGACAAAACTTATTTGCAATGCACTAGATGACCTATATGACTGCAGTCACGTAACAATCAATATCGAACGCACTTTCCATTAGATATGTTCAATGATAACGGAAATCGAAATTTGTTATTAAATATTATTATTACGAGTAGAATCGAAGCCAGAACCACTTTGCGTCACGGCGATACTTATATACATACACATATTGACAATTTCAAATACGATATTTCCTCGCTTTGATAACAGAACAAAGCGAGGTGGTCAGTTTCGCTATCCGACACACAATATCTCTAAAGTTGAGCGATGCATAAGGGACGGAATGTCTTAACACTAGGGCACCTCTACCTACCATATAATATTGGGGCAGCGTGATACAGCGAGAACATAATATAATAAAAAAAATCCATGTATGTATAACAATAACAAACTGGTTAAAAACAGATTAGCTTCAAACTCAATAAGTTCGCATCTGATCTGACTGCGGTCACGTTTACTATTCGTTGCCTACGTTATACATCTCACGTATCTTAAAGGCTGTCGTGGTCCGGTGGCACAAGGGTGTGACTTTAAACGCGACAGTTGAGAGTTCAATTCGGGGGGAAGAAATATAATATTTTAATTCCTCTCTCTAGTAACGAGGCAAAGCGCGGTGAGTACCGCCACTCAACACGCAATGAATTCGGCGGAAAGTGGGGGGAACGGAGTGTCGTAACATTAGATTCTCAGGTTCCCTCTACTTTCAATTTTATGTGCGGGATGCGTGAAGTTAAAATTACAATTTAGCCTGACACTGTCACTGTGACATGATATAGATAATAAATATTAATAATATATGTAATTAGATAGACAACATATTATAGGTACCTTTACTGATAAAGATTTTATAATTAACCTAATTAAGCGCAACGGTTATGGGTTTGATTCCCACTCGGAGTAAAAAATCGTTTTCATATCCTCTCTCTAGTTCACACGCCACAGAGCGGCGTTCAACACTCAAAACTCAATTTCATGAAAATTGGGCGTGTCGTGAGAAACGGAGTGCCTTAAACTCTTAACACTTCCTTCAGGTTCCCTCTGCCAATCCTCCCGAACGAGATAGCGAGAAGCTGTTGTTATTATTTCTTATAATATTTTAGCTTTACACCTTAATGTCATATGTCAATGGAACTCAAGGATGTAACAAAAAAAATAAGACACGGTCTGCTAATTAGGTTTCATGTTGCTGTTATTTAAAACTACTATTGAAATATAATTTTATAATAAGTAAAAATTATATATCAAAAAGATATATCCGCTTTTTGAAATTGTATTCTCACTAAAATAACGTAGTGGTTGAAATCTTTTACAATACGCGATAGTACTAGGCACATAGCACTGTAGGCAGAGCAAACTTAGTATTAAAACACTCTGTTCTCTACGTACCGCTCAATTTTCAAGATATTGCATGGTGAGTGGCAGAGTTTAGCACCGGGCTTTGTTTTTGTAGAGAACAGAAAATAATTTCTCCGAGTTTGGATTGAACCCATAACGTATTTACGTTAGTTAATTTATGTTGTGTCTAAGTACCTCTTATATGCCAAGTAACATTAAAAAAAATAGGAGGAAAATCTAATATTAGTGCGGAAGTATATTCATTGACAATGCTATGATATTGATATCCTCTAGAGGCCGTAGTGTCTAGTTTTCTTACATATTATCCTTTTATAAAATACTACGACATCCCAGTGGGTCAGGACTCAGCCTGACCAAGTTATAAAATTTATGGTCGCCAAAAAACTTCGTCGAGCTCTGGATCTACAACCGGACTAGCTTGCGGAGTGGAGGCTGACGCTGGACGTGGCGAAACTCGTCGGCACTCCTCGGCGCTGAGATCCCGTGGACAAAAGGCGCCACTTACCTGGGTGTCATGTCAGTTAAAGAAAACCAGGTATACAACGACAGCCGCACTCAACATGCTGCGGTCAGTCCTCAGATTCCGCTTGCCACTGCGCACCAATACAAGATATGATAGATACAAGACATAAGTCAGACCACACTTGACATAACCTGCCTCGACCTGGCTTGCTCTTGCCAGCCCGCGAGAACAATAAACGCTGTAACAAGTGTAAATTGTTGCCCTGAGGCGTAGCGTTAAATCGCCTTGGTGCGTGAGGAACGCTATAATCAACGATCTCCGCATCGAGGACAAGCACGATCTCTCCGACGCAGCCAGGATGTACCGCCGGGTCGACGTTTCAGACAACCAACCCACCGGACGAAGCTAGAAGGAACCTGCCTAGGGGCATCCTCCTCTCGCAATCCGACACCTAAGATGCTGCCATGGTCCCTGGACGCTTAAACCGCGCCTTCTCTGGGTAAACACGGATCTTACCTTTCTGGCAGGAATGCTGCCAGGGCGGTCATTCCTTCCCCGAATCGTCTCATCTCTCACAGGGATAAGACCACGTCCATATTGATGGGCCGAAAAAGATCTCGTAGGAAGTGGGTCATATCTACCCTGAAGGCATTTCTCCTCTCTCCCCTCGAAAGGGCAAAGAAAACACGTTTCATTGGGACAGTGTGAAGTACTTGCGATGTCAGTCGGTTTGATTCGTCAAGGAATAATTTTCGATTTTCCTACGAGTTATTTTTGGCGGTAAAAAAGTAAGGACACAATTTTTTACCAACGCTACACAACAATGCGATGTTTTGAAAATTTTGTGGTACAACGTGTCTTAATGCTATTCTATTCTGTATGCCTACTTTGCTATGCGGAATACATTGTTTAGCTAAAAAAATAATTTTGTAAGAAAATATCTAATTAACCAGTATCGGATTTTTTTAATAAAAGTAAGTTACGCTTTCAATGCATAGATATTTTTAATGTGATACAATACCGCGAATAAACTTATATTTTGGGTTCACAGTTAAGCACATTCATCTCCTGTTACTTTCTATCGGTATATTTAGTTTCCGTTTAACTAACTGAATTCAACCTCATAATCACATATCCCACCCACAGAACAAAGACGCCATATTGAGTTCAACTACAAAATTCATAAATCGAATCGTACATACGGTCAATGTACGTATTTTATTGCTCATTCGTCATCTGACCTTGGCAGCGTGCAGACGTGCTTGTGTGATAAGAGATCAAATATAAATATTGCTCTACACGTGTCAAGTGAGAGTTAAATGCGACGATGTTATTAGAAAAACGACCTATCTGTAATATACTTGTTATAGGTACGGATATAGCAGTTGTGGGTTCGATTCTCACTGAGGGGAACGATTTCTTTTGTTCTTGTAACAAGACAAAAGGCGCGGCGTTAAGTTCAGCCTCTCGACACGCGATGTCTCAAAAAATCCGCAAGTAGTGGAGAACAGAGTGTTTAAGCACTAGGATCCCTATGCGTACCATGCTGTATGCGGGATACACCGTGAAGCTAAAAACATATATACATATATCATTTGTTCTAATCGGAGGTAGTTAGTGTACTAAAATGACGCGTACTAATTAAAGTTCTAGACGATTATAAATGTTTACGTTAATTGTTTGTATTCGTATAACTGATTAAATTATAATATTGACTTCTGGCGTCTTACGTGGGGCCATAATTAAACTGTGTGAATTGATTCACATTTGGAAAAAAAATTAAAATATATATTTTGAGGCCACCGTGGCGTAGGGCCACAAATATTTAATATTTTTGTTTCCCCACTTTGCTAACGGGGGAAAGCGCGGCGTTGAGTGCCGCTACTCGATATGCAATGCCTCGAGAATTCGGCGGAGAGTGGGAAACGGAAGTGTCTTAATGAGAACGGGGTCTTAACATTAGGTCCCCAGGTTCCCTGTCTCTACAGCTATGTGCGAAAAATACAGTGAAACTAAAACATAAACGCTTGTAGCACAATATGGTCATTCGCAAAATTCTAGTGGGAATATTGCCAATACACGTGTTGATAGTACACGTTCTTGAAGTCAAGTTGACGTCAACTTTAAAATAATAAATACGACGTCGTTTAGGCTCAGTGGTTGAACGTTTCCATTGGGCAGAGCGAACATGGGAACCCTGTGTCAAGACACTTCCGTTCCTCATTTTTCGCCAAATTCTGGAAGCATCAAAAGAGGCAGGAGGCAAAAATAAATATATATTTTAATTTCTCCGCTCTAGTAGACACGGCGTTTACTTTTCTAAAAGTAGAAGCGATGCATAGGGAACGGTGATCCTACACTGATGAAAAAAGAAGTTTACAACCACTAAACGTTGAAATGACGTCACGACAAGAACCTTGTCCTATTAAAAGTAATAGTAATTAGCCCAGAATTGTATAGATATTACTTTAAAGACGATTGACACGTTTTATTTTTGATAATTTAGAGAGCGTTGTGGCGCAGTGGCACAAGATGATTGGTTATGAATTCGATTACCACTTTAAGGCAAAGTGGGTCTCGACAATTAAGGTAAGTGGGGAGGGGGGGTATCCTAACACTATGTTCTCTCTGCCTACCCAGCTATGCCCGAGGATATAGCATGAAGTCAAAAAATATATATATTCTAAAAAATAATAATATACGATGACGATTTATCTTCTTGTTTGTTTGTTCTGTCAAGATTTATACCTAAATATGTGCATAATAAGTTAAAAATAAGTGACATGATTAATATTTTGTTTGTTATTTTTACCTACTTCAATTAACAAAATATAATTAATCTTTCAATTCTCAATCTAAGCTTTATATAATAATAATTAAAAATATTTATAAGGCCATCGAGGCGTATAAGCGGCGGTTGTGAGTTCAATTCCCACTTGAGGTAATGAATTATTTAATGTTTTCATTTCCTCGCTCTGGTAACAAGTCTAGGCGCGGCGTTGAGGAACTGAATGTCTTATCACTAGGCACCGTCTGGCTACTATGCTAAAGATATGCATGCGTTTCGTGATACGAAATATTAGATATACCTACATTACATACAATACGGCCTACGAGTTGTGGACGCCCTGCAGCTAGGTGTATATTTAATTTAAGGATTTTTCATACTTTTGTTTAGTTACTTTCTTCCTGAGTGAACAATTCGCAAAACATCAGAAAGCCTAACTTCTGGGCAACTCGTCGACTGTACCACACATACATGCATTTTTTTTTACTACACGCTGTATACCACCGTAGCATAGTAGACCGAGGTAACCTGGCAATCTAGTGTTAAGACAAACCGTTTAGAAGGGATTGTGTGTAGAGTGGTGGAGCTCAACGCCGCGCTTTGCCTCTATACGAGAATGAGAAAATTAAGATATTAAATATTTCTTTTCCTCGAGCGGGAAGGATCCCACAACCTGCGTTGCGAGTGGCTTACATACATACCTACATAAAAAGAAAGATCGTAATATGTTGAAGGGAGTGTATCAACACTAGTTTCTTCCATTTAGGTATATATAAACAAATCGAGTTCAACATTCCCATATCGGTTACAACGTGACACTCACGTCTGTATTATCGCAGATTTTTTATCACTTACGGTCTAACTATACAAATGAAAGATAACAATGTGTTAATTATCTATTATTAAACAAGCTGATTAATTTGTTATTTTCATTTATTTGACTGTAAACGCGACAGTTGTAGGTTCGATTCCCGCTCGGGGAATATGTTCAATTGAGTTCCGCCACCCAACAAGTAATGTGAGCTCAGAGCGTTGAAAATAGATTTAAATGCGGTTTCAGCACCTAATAGATGTTTCAAGAGGAATGTTCATAACGATTGTTTCATGCCTATTATATAAGTCATTGCGGCGTCGAGTTCCGCCCCTCATCAAGCAATGCCACCCGAATTTGGCAGAAAGTGGGGAACACGTGTCTTATTTCTACTATGTGTCGGTATACAGCGTGAAGTTAAAAAAATTACAATTAAAAAAACAGTATAACTGTAATCCAAAATCGACGGTAAGGAATTTGAATTAATTTATTTCTAACATAAGGTTTCACTACTCAAAATTCCATGTCACTAGAATGAGCGATACGTGAAGTGGAGTGCCTTAACTCTCTAGCCTAACTCAAGACAAAAACCAAAGAATTCCCGTAAAAAATTGAACCAAGTACCGCACTCATTGCATTATAGACCGTATAAATGAATGCTGTATCGATCGGCAGATATTTTAAGGGTCATACACCCAGACGTCTCGACGAAGTGAATGACTTCTTATACGATGTGATACGTAATTACGCGATTATTAAAAAAGAGGTTTCACACCGTAGTTTCTGACTATACAGGTGAAGGTTGTGGGCTCAATTTGTACAAAATATTATAATATTATTTGCTGCCCAGTTTTTGCCTTTATCTTAACAGTCTATCAACACAGAATATTCTGGATTGAAGAGAACTGAGTGTCTATGCTCTGATATATCTATAAATGATATATCTTTTAACATTAACACGTTTTTAATAGGTCGACTTGCGATTATGTAACTTTGTTCGTTTGTTTAAACGCTAAGATCTCTGGATCTACTGTGTCCGATTATTTCTTTTTGTTTTGTATCAACGCTGCATTCTTCAGGAGTGCTTTAGGCTATGCGACGTTACGGTGTAAGTCTTAGTTAGTCTTAAATATCGAAATAACAATAATAAGGAACGCCAGCGAATTGCTTTAAGCGCTTGCGCTGCGAAAATACCTAAATATATGTCGTCAGTACATTGTATGACAAAAATATTAAATTTTACTAGATCTAAAATAACCTCATTTTGTTACTAAAAAAAATTTTAAAATTGCAAAATTGCAAGGATATTTCATCGATTTTTATTTGTATATTGAAACATACGAGCGAAAGTTATTTCATCATCAAGGTTATTTTGTGAAAATAATAGAAACTTCGGCTTTTATAGCATGTAATTTGGACGTATACTTTCCGAGAAAATGTAAATATTAAATAATTCAACGCTGTCTACGGCCGCAAGCATATGTTGGACTCGGGCGGGAAGGCGCTCTTGCCGCCGATGACGCCCTCTTAAGTAGCCACATAGTGCTTGCACTTTCTCAGAGATAAATTAAAATAGTTGTTGATGATTGAATGTATCAATCTGTTGGAAAATGCACCATAGTAAAATTATTATTAGTGTTATGCGGGCGAATCCCCGAATGGGCCACTAATATTTAATATTTTCATTTCCTTGGTCTAATAACGAGGCAAAGCTTGATGTGGAGTTCCCCCACTCAACAATGACTGCAAATTCTGGTGGAAAGTGTGAAACGGAAGTGTCTTATTGGCAACGGAATCTTAACATTAGGTACTGTGCAGTGTGCATATTCTATCCGTCACGAAAAATAAAAAAATCTAATCTGTGGCTTTATAATTTATGACTTAGATCCAGCATATTTTACATAAGTTAACTAACAATGTTGCCAACATCCGATCAGATTAGTATCAGAGCAGCCAAGCGTATAAATGAATAAGAAGATAAATCAATCGAGTGATAAACGTTAAGAGTTTAATATTATTTACTTTAAGCACCTTTCATAATATAAAATAAATAAAGAAAAAGAAAAAAATATTTGCTTTTTTTTTATACATACACGCCGTATAATTTTTGAGACTTATTGCGTGATGAGCGGCCAAACTCAACGCCGCGGTTTGCCTAGTTACCAGTGCAAATAAATAGAAATATATCATTCCCCTGAGTGGAAATCAAACCCACAATCGTCGCCTTTTACAGTCACACGCTAGTGTACGTACGCAAAGATAGCCTCAATTAATATAAAGCTTTACTAAATATGTAACTAATAACTGTTATCATATAAAACACCAAATTCAAGGCTATCTTATCTCTCCCTAAACAACACGTACGCGATTTTGTCTAAATATATGAAGATAGTGAAATAGAAAAAAAAAGTTTAGAGGTTCCTTTACATAATAATATATATTGGCCTCTGGACAGTCGTGATGCAAGGGCACAAGCGTGTGACTTTAAAACGCGATGGTTGTAGGTTCGATTTCCACTAGGAGGAATAAAATGTTTTTACTTTATGCTGAATTCTGTAGGCGTTGCTTGTTGAGTAGCTGAAGTGAACAGGGAGCTATGCTTCGTTACCAGAGAGAGGAAATGAAAGCATTAAATATTACATTTGCCTATAGACTAAAGACTCTTCCGTTACTTAGTATACCCTTTTAACTTTACAAGATAAAAAAAACTTTATGCTGATTCCTAGTTACAATCATATTATTCACAGTACCACCACTCTAGCTATTTGTAAGCCAGCGCTTTTCAAATTAACTTTAATGGGCCTAAAATAGCATTCCGTTCATATATGCACCTAAATTTAGACTGGTTGGGTCTTTGGTCGCAATTTTCCTATTGAGGCAATTGGTCGCGTGATCGCGGGGGTCCGTTGCTACGGTGGCACAAAAGTCAGAACTACAGAGGTCGATAGGTCAGTTAGATTAGATGTACCTACAGTTTCACGCTCTTTCACGCATAACAGGATAGACAGGGGAAAGCCAGTGTCAAGTAACTTACCTATTCTACGTATTGCGTATTGAGGGTTTTTCTTATTATAATAGATGGGGGCATGGGACTATTTCGAAATATTTTTATGAAATGTTTTTTTATTAAAATTTTCAGGCTTCTTTTTGGTAAGCAAAGTGTCTAGGGTAGATACCAGTCTACCCCCTAGCCCTTTTTTCCCGTCCATGGAGGTGGCAATGGAGATAATTCATTCAGTGAAGAGAACTCACAAGCGAATAAGACAAAGGTTCTGATTTTTGGAAGAGATGAAGAAAGGACGGAATGCAATATCAGTGTAAATGGTAAGATATTAGAACAAGTGAATGAAGTGGTATTCTTGGGAAGTATGTTCAGTAGCGATGGAAGATACGAGATGGATGTGGAAAGGCGTATTGCTGCCGGTAACAAGGTTAACGGAGCCTTAGCTGCATTGATGAGGCGGCGAAACGTCAGCACAGCTGAGCGTTTGGCCGTACACAATGCAGTTTTGGTACCGACTCTGTTATACGGCAGCGAAACGTGGGTATTACAGAAGAACAACGAAAGAAAGATGAATGCTGGAAGAAAGATGAATGTGGAGATGTGATCTCTTCGTAGGATATACGGAGTCAGCTTAGCTGATCGAATCCGCAATGAAGAGGTACACAGAATGACAGGTCCTAGCGAGGATGTCACGGTGAGAATGAAGAAAAACGTGCCCAGCTGGTTTGGGCACGTCGAACGAATGAGTGATGAAAGAATGGCAAAAAAGATTTGTGATGGAAAAATGAACGGTAACAGAGGCAGGGGAAGACCTCGGTTGACCTTCGAAAACACAGTATCGAAGATAATGGAGGAAGGTCACGTAAAAAGCATGAGGACCCCTCGGAGGGCATGTGTGAAAAGGTTGATGACAGTGGACGAGGCGAAAGAGGTATGTAGAGACCGTAGCGTTTGGCGCTCCGTTTTCTCTGACTACCCCGCTAGAGATAAAGCGTGAAGTTAAGTTTAACTCACGAGCGTTCACAGTAGGCAATAAAATTAAACAGAAAGAAAAGAAAGAGAAAAAATGTAAGTCGCGTTTTAAACAAAAAAAAATTAAAATTGGTTCATCCGTTTGGAAGCTACAATACAGACAGTGTATGTTTGTTATCACATACACAGATACGGCGAACTCAAAAGCATCGAAACACACAACCGTTCACAGTCGGTAGCGATAAAATTAAACAGAAAGAGACTATATTACAAATAAAACAGAACAAAAGTCTATAAAATGAGGTTAATGTTAAAAATAAATTCGTGACATTGTATTCAATTGATTTTGGTTGTTCAATTTCCGCCATTCCATATTTTTTTACTTACAAGTAATGGAATCAAGATTTAGCGGTTTATTTAGTCAACAACTTATTGAGAGCACATCATAAATAGCTGACACTTGGGATAAAGTTTCTTGAGGACAGCCCTAAGAAAAGATTCAACGCAATCGACAATAAAGATATAACTTTAACTTTAACAATAAAGATATAACTTTTATATCGATAGTGGGATATCCCATTTTTTCCCGTTCCCGCAGAAACAAAACCTCACTCTCTTAATGCTCCTCTACACTCCCTTCTTTGTCTGTGCGCTTTGCCTCGTTACCAGAGCGAGAAATAGCAAATAATAAATATTTTAGTAAATATGTTTACATATAGTATAATAAAAGTACCATGAACCCAGTAATAAAACACTCATTTCACCTATTTCCACTTACTTTAGAAAGACACTGCTTATTAGATCACGGAACTATTTTGCTAGATCAAATAAATGAAAACATAATATGTATGTATAAATGTCTATAAAATAAGAGTGAACCAAAAAGCCAGACGTTCTCAAAGCGTGGGCGGCCAACACCCACAAAATATTTACATCAACTAATAGTATAATTATTGAAGACGTCATTGTGACGAAGTTGGAACGAGTTTGACTATAAACGCCATAGGCTGTGTGTTTGGTATACATTTGGGGTAATGAAGATATTATGTATCTGTATTTCCATCAGTCTATCCCTCTTAAAGGAAAGCACGGCGTTGTGTTCCGTCACTTAACACACATTTTCTCTTTCTTTTAATAGATAAAAACTAACGATACGAACGATAAAAACTAACTAACTAAAGTTGAGATTGAAAAAAATTATCACTGACCTGTCCCTATTTAGAGCTCAAAAAATTATCCGGAATTTAGATACAGGAAATAAAAAAGATGCTCTATACTAAAAAAAATATGTTTCCTTGCTACAATTTTTATGTATTTATTCACACACTCAAGCGAATGAGTGTAAATAAACAGATTAAAATTGTTTTGAAACAAAAAATTGACTCGCTAATTTCAATTTCTTAATTATGGTCGCTTAATGTCACGTTGTATAAGCGTGGGTGACCTACACTGCACCCACAAAAACACATTAACATTTAAATCAATATGATAAGAGAAAAAATAAAATGGTAATACAATTAAACTGAACAAAGAGCAGTGTTGAGCTCCGTTACTCATCACGAAATATGTCTAATTTGAGCTGAAAGTAAAGAAGGTTTTTCTGTCTACTGTCTCTGAAAAAGCGTGAAATTGCAATTTTTCATGTTTACGAGGTATTCTACTCTTTACATCTACTCCATTGTTTACCAGGTATTTATTCTATGCTAAGGATTCTATGCTAAGAAAAAATTAAATCGAAAATTTTCTAAAAATAAAAAACATTCTTGCATGAATGGTAAGAGAGGCAGGGGGTCGGTTGATCTTCGAGAACACAGTATCGATAATACTTGAGGAGGGCCACGAAAGAAGCATGATGACTCACCGGAGGGTATGTATGCAGAGTTGGAAGAAGTATGCGTAGCGATTGGCGCCCCATCGCTCTGGCTACCCCGCTAAGAATGAAGCGTGTGAAGTTAATAAAATATATAATAACAAAAAAGTCTAAAAAGAACACAAACAGCTAGAAAACAATTGATTATCTTTAAACGACTGAACATATTTTCTAGAATCATGGCTAAGAACACTCTTGACTAAGTTACTTATTAAACATAAAAACTAAATCGAAATCGGTTCATCCATTTGGATGCTACAATGACAGACAGACGCACATACAAAGACACGTCAAACCAATAACACCCCCCTGTTTCCATAGTGGGTTAAGTTTTACAGTCGGACATTGTCATTGTAAATAATCTATAAATCATAGAAAACAACCATTATTAGTTACATAAAATATTTTAATTATTGTTTTATGTTCTCAAAAAATACCTAGCTTCTTTTATTACTTACTTAAAATTTATAATAAGAGATTAAAGGTGAACTAATGCGATAAAGTTGCATAGGTATATAGATTCAGTTTCCATATACGAGAAAATATATATATTTTTCATTAGTAGAGAACTTACTGCCTTGATATTAAAATTAAATCAGCTTCACGCTGTATCCCGCACACAGCAGGGTAGGCAGAGGGAACCTAGTGTTAAGACACTCCGTTCCCCACTTTCTGCCGAATTCTGGAGGCATTGCGTGTTGAGTGACAGAACTCAACGCCGCGCTTAACCTCGACGCGCCAGAGCAAAGAAATAGAAATATAAATTTAAGTAAATATTTCATCTCCTCGAGTGGGGATCGAACCCACAACCAGTCGATTTTACAGTCGCACTTCGTGCCGCTGCGCCACGACTGTCTTGATATTAGATTTAAAAATATATTTTTTAATTAAGTCAGCGTGCTAAATACAGTTTCAACTTCTGCCATACAACAGTCTAAATGTCTTTAAATATTTTGTAGAATAACAGTTTCAGTTAGGTTCCAGACCCACAATGCTATAATGCCTTAAAAATATGTGCGAGTGAACTATATGAGAGATACTCGTATTCTTTAAAACTTTGCCATATATATGTTTATATGTTTTTCATGGTAATAATTCGACATTTTATATGAAACTATTTAACCGGATTAACGGATGTGTGTGGCTCATGTTACATCGGTCAAACAAAGGGAAGCATCGGTGTTAGGGTGAAGGAACACTCAGTGAAAACATCACCAATGTCAAGAAAGGGGCAAGTATCCAAGTCAGCTGTGTGTGAGCATACAGAGAAAAAACCTAACCTAAGGAAAATAGATATATTCATAGCATGAACTATTGAAATACAAAACATCCTAATTTCAATAGAGAAGTCTTTTGGAAACCTTTTACCACCTGGGACCCATTCATAAAAACTTTGAAGTCTCAAACCCAGCACCCCAGAATAGACACCAACATGCAGTCAGCTCGTTTTGCAAGAATTCAGGGGTAGGCAGGGTAGTTTATATATAATAACTATAGCAACTGACAGATGATGCGACCATGGACTGCTGCGAAGTGTTCGAAACATCGGATTTCCAAAAAATGTATTTATAATATGCACAATTAATCTGAATAAATACTTTTATTATTATACATATGTCTACAATAGGCGGAAAAAACAGAAGAGCGATGTGTATGAACTAGATACACTGTTGATGATTATATAATATCTTAATTACTTATCATAGATGATAAGAGATATAGAAAAGATGTATAAAAAAATGTATAAAATTTTAAGTTGAGGGCGTTGTGGCACAGTGGCACAAGCCTGTAGCTATAAACGCGACGACAGTTGTGGCTTCGATTCCTACTCGTGGGAATAAAATAATTAATATTTGCAGTTCTTCACTCTGATAACAAGATAGAGCACTAATTGACGCGCAATTTCCCCAAAAATTCCGTTGAAAATGGGGAACGAGATATCTTGCCACATATATTTATAGGTTCCCTTTGCCTATCCTGCTAGGTGCGAGAGATAAAAATTTAAGCAAGTATATAAAGTAAATAAAAAAGTATATCATAAGAAGCCTAAGCCATTCAAGCAATAAAATGCCTATCTAATGACTATAAGTATTAAGAGATTATCCTGTATTAAGTAACATTCAATTTAACTTATTATCTACATAAAGGCCATTGCAACCGTGTCAGTTGCGGGTTCGATTCCCATTAGGAAAGATGAATTATTTTCATTTGCCTTCTCTGATGACAGACAAGACAAAGGGCCTAGTTGAGCTATTCAACACACACTGTCTCGAAAATTGAGCTAAACTCTGGGTTCCCACTGCGTACCACTACATGCGGGATACACGTGAAACAAAAGACAAGCCTCTAATGTATTTTCTCCTTATTCAATGAGGACATCAGGTTCATGTTGTCATCAGGTTATTATAATATGAATATAAAGTTCAATTAAGGAAAATCTACAGGTAGTACTAGTTCAGGAAAAAATCTGAAAACTATACATTTATAGTTAAATCCTAAAAATAATAGCCTTAAAAGGGGGGGACAATTTGGTATTAAAGCTGCCAGTTGAAGCCCATACTGTGTTCATATTATTTCTGTATCTCTCGATGGGCGAGCGTGACTAGCGCTTGTCCTGTTTTTTTAAGCTTCCCACTTTATCTCCCACATTCCCACATATGGCAACTCAAGCAATCAAATACTTAATGTTAAGACACATCACTTCTTCCATCATATTTTCGAGAAATTTTGTGTAGAGTGGTAGAACTTAACACTGCCTTATTATCAGAGCAAGAGAATGAAGAATTTAAATTATTCATTCCACCAAGAAGGATTCCAAGTCATAATTGTCGCATTTACTGTCACAATCTGTATCAGTACTGCTGCACCACAGTGGCCTCAATATTATATATTAATACTTACAAATGAAATTGACATAAGCTTGCCAAAAATAGCATCTTTTATAACAAAGAACTTCTGGTTCAATGCCTCAAATTTCATGTTTGTTTTGAAATTTCCTTATGCTACAGCTAATGCTGTATCATTAAGAGGGCATTTGCATAGCAGGGTAGGCGGCAAAAATACTTTTATCCCTCCATAATAATTCTACATATGTTTTACAAGAGTGGAGAAATAAAAATCATTTTAATATAATCATACCCCTGAGAGGATTGAACCCACAACTATTTTGTTTACACTAAGATGTCATCTGAATAACTTTTAGAAATATTTTAAAAAATTAGATCAGTTAGATCATTAGTTGAAATTAATAAAGAAAATTGCATCATCCTATTTGGCCCACACTACTCAATTGACATGCCTCCTCTGCAACTTTATATGACATGATTATATATAAACATTACTTCATATTTATGTGATGACCTATAAGCTTAAATTACTATAATTTAATCAATTATAAAATAGTACTATTTTTAATGTTTCAAAAATTGTGTGATTCATGGAGAATGAAGTGTCTCAACACTTGTTTACTTTGGCCAACCTTTCTGTCTGTTGAATATGGTGTGAAAATACTTTTATTTTTTTTAAATATACTTACTTTTATTTAAGTAAGGTTTTATATTATACATATACAATGAAGAAAATATTTTCTTTTATTTTTATTATTCAACTCGGGTTACAAGGTAGGCAAATATAAACTAGTGTTAAGACACTCCAATATATGTATATCTGTATATAGACAAATGTTCATTTGTTTATATAAAATAATCACAGTTAACTAGAAAAGTGGAACAATACTTTCATAATTATTATGTATGAAATACAGTAATAATGATTGTTTATATCGTGATTCCGTTGACCTCGAACATTCTACCATATGTCAATGAAGTAACGTAAAAATACTTATATTTCAAGGACGGCGAGAGCCAGCTATTTTAACTGCGCAATATATATTAAGACGGAGTTTAACTACTGAATAGTTAATAGAAATAAAGGAAAGTTAACAATTAATTGTTTTCACTGAAAATAATAAACATATTTATACAAAATATTATTGTTATTGAATCTTTTGTTTATTTACAACTCACCACTTAAGTCTTCAATCGTATTTAGTTTTCTCGCAGCCATACTGACGACGAAACAGCGCACTTGGTTAATTTAAATCGTAAATTAACGCGTTACTTTAATGTTTTATTATATTTTAAAAGCAAAAAGCTTGGACGCGAGCGTTTTTTGCGTTTTTCTTTGTTTTATGTTTTGATTCTCATTGACAGAATTAATGGTGTGCGGAATCGATTGTTCGATTATCAAGATAGTCGTATGTAATCGATTACTCGGGTTGACACTGAATTTTTTGCAAAGTATATTGAATTGTTTTTAATACAATTAACTATAGTGATTGCGAAAATGATACTAGTTTCTTTCTATCAACTCTAGTTATAAATTTTACTCATAGGCTAAAAATTATTATAAAAATATATTTTTTATATTTACTATATTCAAAATAGAAATATTTTTATGAGGTTTCCTTGAATGTTGTATAATATCACGACAAGGATTCCAGTAGTAATCTGCCATCATATGTATGCTTACTCCTTATCCTATTTATGATTCCCTAAAAAAAAAAATTAATGCAAAACATTTCCAAGTTTGATTTTAAATTTCAATTTTTGATTGATTGATTTAGAAGTAATTTTTTTTCAAGGTCCAAGGACCATGGATATTTGATAACTATTTCAGCTGTTACACATTTTGAGATAAATAATCTAGACAGACGAACAACAAAGTGACCCTAAATAGATTCTATTTTTTTTTTGAGGTACGGAACCCTAAATAAGGAAGAAGTGTTATATATTTTTAAAATGTATATTCATGCGGCTTATGAAAAATAACAAAAAAAAATATTTTTTTTACTTCGATTTCTATTTAGTTTTAAGTGAATTCTTAAAGAATAAAGGAATACAAAAGATATAAAAGTTTTTTGAAGAGACATATAAAAAACAAATACATCATTATATAATAACCTGTTGATGAGTAAGTAAGTGAAAACAATATTCAAATCTTACAATCGATTACTGTTCATATTATCGATTCATCGATAAGACAAAATCGAATAGCATTAAACAGAATTCCTTGTATCATTTCTCTTCAAGAAATTAGTTTTTTTCAACCAATCACATACTGGAACGTCATATTTCTGAATTGTGATTGGTTGAAAAATTTGTAAACAAAAAATAATGTTACCATTTTGTTATATCATTTGTTTAAATATTAATGAATTTTATATATATTAAATATTTAAATATTCTTTTACCTTTTAACTTTCTTTTTGTGTTCTCCATACAAAAAACGTGACATTGGCCAAAATCAACAGCTCAACTGGCACGGGCACAATACTGTAGTCGAAAAACAGAACGATTTTTTTAAATTATACTATTGAATGTGTCCATTGTTGTATCATTTTTAATAAAATGGACTTGTTAAATAAAAGAAATGACTATATATATATATATATNTATATATATATCTGTGTGTGTGTGTATGTATATGTATATGTGTTTTAGAAACTGTGCTATGATGACGATATCATTGTCGAATCTGAGATGCGTGTTATTATATTCTCCGACCCCAAGGCCAATCCAATCCAGTATTTTCGGAGTGTTCCAGTAGTTTCGGATATATGAGTTGGATCATATGCAGTGCTCAGTTTCAAGAATTGCTCAGTTTTCGATTTCAAGAGTTGCCGGCTTTTTCGTATTCTACGAAAGCCACACACAGCGGCGGATTGTACCCGTGTATGATATGCCGAATAGTATGGATGTGGTCCACAGTGCTGTAGTCTGTCGTAACTTGACGTGCTCTGGTAGTCGGAACTCGTAAAATCTTGTGACGAGACGATTAGTTATAGAAAACAGCTTGTGTAAGGGACTTAGGGGCGAGATCAGTCTATAGTTCTTCAAGAGTGTTCAGTTTTCTTTCTTGAAGAACAGTATATTATTATACCAAGTCAGTCTTGCTCCACGCTTTCACAATTTAATATGAACCTATTTAAATAATCATCTGAAAATTACTAATTTATTGCACAATTTTTTTAATTATACATTGTTCATTAATGATATCATTAAATATTCTATTTTTATATTTTAATTTATAAAACAAGTTCTACGAAAATTTCTACAAAAATATATGAATTATAAATAAAAAACTTATTAATTAATAATACTATAAGTTATATAGTATATTTTTTAATTTATTTAATTTATAAAGCAAATTTTATCGGTATGATATAAAAGTCATAAATTGTAACTATTTTTTTATAATTATATTACTATGGCAATACCACCAAATTCTTCGTTTTATATCATAGATATAGTATAGTCTATACTTTTTTCTAATTTCGTCAAATTGTTCTACACTGTACAGTGATGACGTTACTCATATAAAAGCTCAAAAAATAAATAAAAAAATACAAAATGAACGTTAAATCCGCGGATGATAAGCGCTCATCCTCTAACGATGTTATAGACACCCCGAGGTAAGTAAATAAAAAATAATTTTAACTAATTTATATGATAGCTGACAGCTGATTTTTAAGCGCCAAAGTCAAAAGGCGCCAAATGAGATTAACGTTATATATTATATTAACTCTAAATAATCATTTTATAAGAATATTATATGTAATTTTAGGAAAAAAATGCGTTTAGATAGTTCAGCGAGAAAATCCTGGAGCTTAATGGATAGAAAGACTGATACAGATGTAAGTATGGACACTTCCCGCTGTTTTAATAACCACACCTCTATGTGTTTTGTGTTTTATTAATTAAATGTTTAACAAAATACGATAAAATTGATTTTATTTGTGTATTATTAGTTGCGATGTATATAATGCTACTTATTTTTTTATATATTGTCGTATTTTTTCTGTAATTGGCGGATAATATAACGGTGAATATAACTTTCGTTTCCATGTCTTCAATATAAGATTGGAAGACTATTTTGATATTTTTTATATTGCGATATTTAATTAGAGTGTTTGATTCATATATACTATTTAACTTTTTTCCAAAAGACATCCTCTCAACTGTAAACTACATGCAATTTATCTCACAATAGTTATTCAACTCTAATTTACTTATATGTTATAAAATAAGTTATAATTGGTCTCGATTATTACAAGCTTATGCATTATTAGTAGCTACATATATAATTTTACTTATTTTCTGATATGTGCATGTATTTTTTTTGCATTGATAGCTTAAGAATGTTCACATTTTTGGCAGTATGCAATATTTGACCAATTTGTATTATTTCGATTTTATTCTTCAAAAAACATATTGCCTACATTGCAAACATGCCTGAAATTTGAATATGGAAAGTAATTCAACTCTAATTCCTTTACTTTTGTATAATATACATTGTAATTGATTGTGGTCATGTGGTACAAAAAAATCATCTATATATTATTAGAAATTAAATGAAATTATATGCAGCAACTTATTGCTGTAGTAGCAATTAGTTGCTGCATATAATTCTACTTTATTTCTTATTCTATATTTTATTTTAAATATATCTATTTTTTGTTACTTTTTGGTTATTTTTACTGTACAATGAATAGGATTTTTACAATTTTATGGGGTAGATTTGTTGAACATCTAAGTTTGTTCAGTTAAATGCACTAATCTCAGAAACTTGGTCCATTTTAAAAAAATATTTTTATGTTAGATAGTTTATCTATCAAGGAAAGTCGTCAGGATTGTGGAAAATTTATCTATCTTCTGCATAGAAGAAGGGTCCGGTATTATACACAGTCTATACTGCTGACTTGCCTATTCCAATGATCCTGTTACTGCTACTTACGCTGATGATATGGCATTACTCTCAAGTCACAAAGATCCAACCATAGCATCTGCAAAACTTCAAGAATAATTTGATAAAGTTACAACTTGGTTCAAAAAATGGAGAATAAAACCAAGTCTTGCAAAGTCTGTACATGACCATTCACTCTTTAAAGGGGAGACTACTTCAGCAAGAAACAGTAAAGTATTTGAAAATGCATCTGGACAGGAAACTCACATGGAAAGACAATATCAAGGTTAAAAGAGAACAGGCAAATTGGAAACTTGGAGATATTTGCTGGCTAATAGAAAGACGGTCTTCACTCAAATTGGAAAATAAGATCGTAATCTTCAAAAGCATCATAAAACCAATTTGCAATTGAACTCTGGAGACCAGCAAGCCACTCCAATATAGAAATACTTCAACATTTCCAGAATAAAACCTTGAAAATAATTGCTAGGACTCCATAGTCCATAAGAAATACAGAAGTCCATGAATATCTTGAAATGTCAATAGACAGTGGTCAAGGAATGTATAAATATATCATGTATCACATATAAAACAAGATTGGAATATCATAAAAATGAATTAGCTAGGTCACTGATCAATATTGATGAAAGTATATATCAATTAAGGTGAACAAAACTTTCTTCAATTTAAAGAAACATTACTATAGAATGTTATGACGTATCATAGTAAGGATTCATCTCCAAATACCAATCAAGATAATCATAAAATTAAATTATAGCTTCTGGCTGATTGTAAACAGATAGAGGAAATTAAAAAAAGACACTTGTGAAAACACAAGTAAAAATTGTTATATACAGGATGGAAGTGTCAGCACCACATTAAATGAAACCACAGTTTTAACTACTCTATAAAAGCCTAATATAATTCAGAAAAAAATAAATTCCCAAAAATGAAAAAGTTTTTTTTTCAAACAAAATAAATAATAAAATTGTCATTTTAAAACAAAACGCCATTTGTAAGGATGACGCACGCACACATAAACCTATCAAAGGAACACCGCCGCACACGCCTCATTTCGAAATCGAGTCGTATGTATTGGCGATAAAGTTCAAAGTTGTTTAACCTTTAGTAGTATTTTTGTAGTAGTAAGTGTTTATGTTATTGGGATCTATACGTAATCGCGTCACACGAAATACAGGTATGGATAAAAATCGTGAAATGAAAAAAAAATCCTACGTCCAAACTGTTGAGGCATCTTGACTAATTTCTTTAGGTATAGGTTTGAAATATTTTACCCTATATGCTGTTTCCGTAAATGGAGCGCTGCCTCTTCCACCCTGTATAAACAATATCAATATTTTTTTTTAATAAAAAACATAAATATATCACAGTATGGTCAACAAATCTTGCCTACCATGGAGTTATCTGTAGATGATTGTGTAGTTTTAATTTCAGTTTTTTTTCTTTCCAAGTGGCCCTGGGTCACAACACATCAACTGTAGTATACTTAATTATTAAATATCAATATTTAAAATTCTAGGTGTTACAAGAAATGGGTGTCAGTTTGCTCGACCCAGATGACAGCGAGAATCATTGTGAAAATATTAATATGGTAAGTTTTTAATCTTAGTTTAATTAATTTAATTATCATTTTCTTTTTATTGCTATTGTATGGCAGGGATAATATCTGACTAAAATGTGATGGTTGTGGGTTGGTTGTGGACAAATGTTATTTTAATTCAAACTAACCATTAAAAATTTTAAAAATAATTATTTTAACCCAAAACATTACATTCATACATACCCCTAATAATATATTTCCTCATATGTCCTCCATGTATAGACAGTGATCGGTAACAATTTTATTGTATGTGTATAATATAGACTACAGGTTTTTTGTATTTTTTAAAATAATGTGTTAGATGTGGTACAGTGGCATGATGTCTTTAATTGGGAATGAATTATTTCCATTTCCTTGCTCTGATCACTAGGCACAGTGCGCTGTTGAGCTCCGTTACTCCGCAATTAAGGCCTGGACGGAAAATCTAGAACAGTATGTCTTATTTACTAGTTTACCTACTGTCTACCCTGCTACATGTGGGATACAGCATAAAGATACAAAAAACAGAAGATATTTTTAGTATTTTTTAAAAATAATTATGGCATTTCTTGTTTTTTAACAATATTATTTTATTTTAGCATAAAACCTTAAAACGTAAACACGATATAGAAAATGTGAATCCCAACATAAATATAGGCATAAGTCCCACATCTAGAAAACTATGTAGCCCCGGACCTTCTAGGAGGAGCCCTAGAACCTGCGACAAAGGTAAAATAATATTAAAATTTTTATTAGCTTATAGCAAGGAAATGGAGAACTTGGGAACCATTAAAACACTTCCGTTCCTATTAAAACGCTTCAATTACCCACTTTCTGGAAGCATTGCGCGTTTAGTGACTAAACTTGCCTTTGGCTCTTCAACAGAGCGAGAAAATGAAAGTATTAAGTATGTCATTCCCCCAAATGGAAATATAACACAAAACCGTCACGCTTGTGTCCCTTCGCCGTAATTATTATTATAATTATCATTTATTTTATTTCAGAATAATATTATTAAATACACACGCACACAGCAGGGTAGGTAGAGGGAACCTAGTGTTAAGACACTCCGTTCCCCACTTCTCGCTCACTTTCTGCCGAATTCTGCAGACATTGCGTGGTGAGTGGCGGAACTCAACGCCCCGCTTTGCCTCGACACCAGAGCAAAGAAATGAAAATATAAATGTAAATAAATATTTAACTTCCTCGAGTGGGGATTGAACCCACAACCAGTCGATTTTACGGCCACAGTGCCTCTGCGCCACGACCGGCCTCATTAAAACAGGTTTTTTTTAAATTTATAATATCATTAAGTTGTAAATTTCTCTCTTTCCAGTAAAACCCTTACAAGAACAAACAGAAACTTTAAATTATATAATAGACGAAGAAACACCGCTCGGTCAGTCGATCAGCGCCGGACATAAACCCTGTGAACACCGAAGAATAGATACAGATGGACAGATACAGGATGAATGTATGTATATCTATATATGTACTTCTATACAAACATTATAAAGCTGAAGTGCTTATTTGGTTGTAGGCACTAATCTTAGAACGTATTGGTTTGAATTGAAAATTTCAAATTCAATAATTATCGAGTTCTATCTATATATTTCAGTTATTGAGGAATGTTACAGCCTATATTACATCATGATACCGTACACCAGTCGTGGCGCAGGGACACAGGCGTGTGACTTTAAACGCTATAGATTTGGAGTTCGATCCCCATTCAAGGAAATAAAATATTTCCATTTCTTCGCTCTGGTGTCGTGGTAAAGCGCGGCGTTGAATTCCGTCAATCAACACGCAATGCCTTCAGAATTCGCCGGAGAGTAGGGAGCCGTGTATCTTAACACTGGGCTCCATGTGCCTACGCTGCTACATGCGGGTTATAGCGTAAAGATAGAAAGAGAAATAAATTTTACATTCGAGCTTGCCGTGACGCAGGAGCACAAGCGTGCGACTAGAACTCGGCATCGCAATGCCTCAACAATTCGGTGGAAAGTGTAGAATGGATGTATTAATGGGGGAAGGAGTGGATTTATCACTAGTTCCCTGGTTCCCTCTACCCTGATATGTGCGGAATACAGTGTGAAGCTAAAAAAACAAACTATCAAGATATATATACACAATTTCAATCAAATCCTGTTAGGAGGAATTGGATGTCACACTCACATAGACATAAAGTATTATGAGATTTATATTCTACAAGATTTTTGTAAATTAATGATTGGTTCTATCATTTCGCAGGTGCCCAATCATCATTAAGTCCACTACAATCGTCATTATCATCATCGTCATCGTCATCGTCATCATCATTTTCCCTACTAGCAGATGAATGTGTGTTAGCCATACTAAGATGGCTGCCCAAGAGAGCCTTGGCTAATTGTGCTCTAATTAATAAAAGGTACATATTACTCTACTACATATTACTTTACTAATATATGAAACAAGCGACCCTCCCGCGGCTTCGTCCGCTCCTTATGACTTTTTTATTGTGACATATTAAAAACTATTAAATAATAATAATAAGTATTAAATAATAGAATAAATAAAATATAAGTGTTAACTTAATATTTAAAAAAAATTGTCTTCTATTACATATTTTAATTTGTCATTTTACAGATTCTACAGGCTGTCCTGTGATGAAACACTATGGCAGAGGTTAGATCTAGGAAATAAAACATTATCTAAGGATTCTTTAGGCAAAATATTAGACCGAAAACCAGTTATAGTAAGATTAGCTAGCTCTGAGGTTAGTTTTTTTTCATTTAACTCTGTATTACACTGCTTTCACGCTGTATCCCGTATTTCCAGTGATAGGCAGATATAACATAGTGTTAAAACTCTCCGTTCCCCACGAACCGCCGAGTTCTGGAGGCATTGCGTGTTGAGTGGCGGAACTCAACGCCGCGCATTACTTCGACACCAGAGCGAAGAAATGAAAATAAATGGAAATAAATATTTCATCTCCTGGAGTGAAGATTGAACCCACAGCCAGTCGATTTACAGGCTCACTTTGTGCCCCTGCGCCACGACTGCTGTATATATTTCTTTTTTATTTTTCAGATAGGAGATTGGATCCCCACATCACTTCCAATACAATCTCGTATACAGTACTTAGACCTGAGCATGTCCTCAATATCTACAGAAACACTCTGTCATTTGCTCAGGCGATGCTCAGGACTCAAAAAGCTCAGTTTGGAGAGTGTCACACTGTGTGAAACGAGTCAGAACTTAATTGGTGAGTTATTATGGTTTTTTTTAACTATACAGGGAAACTGGGAACCTAGTGTTAAGATATTCCGTTCCCCTTAAGACATTTCTTCCATTATTTTCTGCCTAATTCTGGGGGCTTTGTGTGTTGAGTGGCGGAACTCCGCGCATTGCTTCGTCGCCAGAGCTACCTAATTAAAATATTAAATATTTCATTTCCTCGCGTGCGAATCGAACTAACAACTTCTCGCGTTTACAGTCACACGCTGCCTCACTGTGACACAATAGTCTTTTTATTTTTTTATTGATATAATATTTTTGTAAATATGATTAAATTGAAAAATGTCGGTGCTATATAAATATATTGTAAGATATGATTTTTTTTAGTTGATTTTTTAAATTTATTTATGTTATATTTAATTTAAAATTGTAAACGCGTGGTTTTGGGTTCGATTCTTACTCAGAAAAATATACATTTATTTATAATTTTCCAGGCAAATGCACAAATTTAGACACACTCAACTTAGCGATGGCGCGCGGTATTACTACAAAAGGAATAACAGATATATTAGAGGGATGTACCAGGTAAGAATAAAAAGGGAAAGATGTGTGAAAAAGATAGAAAATTACATTACAAATATTTGTGTAGAAAATGAAAGGGACAAAAGATATCTATACTAAGTATAAATGATAAATACAAATTAAATATTATGAGTGACAAGGCAGAAAATATTTAAATAATGCGTGAAAAAGGAAAAATATAAGAGAAAGAGAGAGAGAGAAATATTCGTATAATGAGTGAACAAATTAAAAAAAAATCTATATAAGTGATGAAAAAGACAAAATAAAAAAAAATCGGCTTCACGCTGTATCCTGTGTGCGTGAACCCGTGGGAGGGAACCTAGAGTTCAGAAAGATACTCAGTTTCTCACTTATCGCCGAATTTTTCAAAGCATTGCGTGTTGAGTTGCGGAACTCAACGTTGGGCTTAGACAAAATTTAAATTAAAAATATTCTTTATTTAGACTATTGTAAGCACTTTTGAATCGTTATATTATTTCTTACTAGTGTAAGCGAGCCGCCGCGGATGGCCTTCTCTCTAACGAGCTCGTCGATTTATAATCTTCAATATATTGCTACATTTCGAGATCCAGTGCTCTGTTATACACATTATATGCATATTATTATTTTTATGAAATAATTCTAGTTTCACTTAGTCTCTTAGGCCTTATTATATTTACAACGTTAAATTTAAATGACCTAGGCAGTGTGTTATTTTTTTAATAAAATTAAAATAAAATCTACTTATTTTATTAATAAAATATTTACCCGTGACCATAAACTACACCAAAGTACACCATACTAATAGTTTAATTTAAAATTATTTTATTATTAAGTGAAATTACTTAGTGTTCGCGACGTCGCGATATTCTCGCGTTCGCGGACTTGACTCGACATGTCGTTGCAAGCTCTTAGTTGCGTGTCGTGACTCGTGACGTCACACCATTATAATAGTTTTAAAGTATTATTTAATATTTTCTAAATTAGTAATATGTTTAATTAATAACATAAATAGAATTATAGATAGATATAAGTATCACCTTTTAGTTTTATATAGTAATTCTCCAGTTTTTATTGTAATTATATAGTTTTAATATAGTTTACCGAGCTAATTGTATTTTAAGATAATAATCACTTTCGTATCGTAAAAACTATTATTAATTATTGTTAATTATAGGTTTGTATAGAAAAATAACAGATTTATAAATGTTAAATGTTAGTAAATAATTATTAAGAGATTTTTTATCAAAATAACTTGTGTGAATTTCGTCATAGTTAGAGTATCTTTCGTAAATTTCTAATAGTAAATAATTAAATAGTATATTAATTTATATTTAATAATATAGATATTTTTGTGTTCTTTTAATATATATAAATTGTAAAATCGTCCGATAGATAGTTATTAAAATATAAGTAAAAACATGTAATAGTCATAGTGAAAATATTAATGTAAATAAAGATAAAACGGCTCGGTGGCTCGCGGCTCTCTTTACGGTATAGCTCCGCGGTACGTAAGGTAGCAAAGACGCGCAGTCAGTGTGTCGGACAACCAGTTCAAGCATAGTGAAAAGGAAGAAAAATAGGAAGAAAAATAAGAAGAAAAATAGAAGAAATATAGGAAGAAAAATAGAATAATAGGAAGACACATTTGAAGAAGCCGTCAGTCACCGACCGTTATATTGAAATATCATCTTGTTTCATTCGGCGATCTCCGTGTTCCCACTATCCGGAACCTATAGTGTACAGGGCGTCAGCGGCTCGTTCGCTCGAGATCCGCCCGTCCGGTACAACGCGCTGGTCCTTCGAGCCGGATCTGGGGAAGTCATCGCCACATCGGTGAAGATCATCGCCGCACGCGCCGTCACGCTCTCCGCCGCGCTCGCGTCCGCGTTGACTGTCGCGCTCGCAACTGCGCTGACGTCTCGAATTCCGTCGCGCTCGCAGCCGCACGCGCCGTCGCGTTCGCACCCGTGTTGACAGTCGCGCTCGCAACTGCGCTGACGTCACGTGTCCGCCGCGTTCGCATCCGTGTTGACAGTCGCGCTCGCAACTGCGCTGACGTCACGTTTCCGCCGCGTTCGCACCCGTGTTGACAGTCGCGCTCACAACTGCGCTGACGTCACGTTTCCGCCGCGCTCGCAGACACGCTCGCCCTTGCCTTCTTCGTCGTGCATCATCGTCAACGTCAGTCTTCGTGAATCTTCGTGGGATATCATCCGTCTTCGTGAATCTTCGTGCGATATCATCCGTCTTCGTNCACAAACGTCCCGGAGAGTTCAATAAGACTGTTGCAGCCGCAGTCTGGTAGGAATTCACGGTGTAGGGCGGGGAGGGGCCCGTACTCTTTCTTCTTTTTATTATGACTAGTTCGCAGTTATAGTGGAGAGGAAGATAGGACGCGCTCTTGGCTTTTCTTCGGACGAGCTTCGAGTTATGACAATGTCATATTGTCGAGTTTCCAGTTATCTAAATAACTGACACAAGAACAACTTCTGATGGCAAATATCTTAAAGCGATACCTTCTAATGGCATAATATAAAATTCTTAATACTGTTACCTCTGAATCTCTAAAAGATTTTGGGTTCTTCACGATCACAACTATAAACGGTTATAACCACTAGACACATCACGAGCCAAGACATTATTTATTAAATAATATTTTCAAAGGTGTTTGGGATATCAGTTACAACATTCACATGTAATTGATTAATGTGATGTAATATAGCGTACTGCGTTCCTCCACTCAACATGTAAGGCCTCTAGAGTTCGGCGGAAAGTCGGAAATGGAAGTCTTAAAGGGAATGGAGTGTCTTACCACTAAGTTCTTCCTGCGTACACTGCTGTGCGCGAGATATAGCGTGAAGCTAAAAGAGTATGGCCTATAACTTTCGATACATAGAGATTACTACATACATTATTTAACAGATTTTTTCCATTCCGAAACCGAAAGTTAAACCGAAGTAGTTCCTAAGATAAGCATGTTCTAACAAATTTGAAGCTCATAATATATTCTTTATTTTCACGTTGCATGTGTGCTCAGTGTTACAATGACTGAAAAATTATATTTTTAACCACTTCTGTAAAAGGAAGAGGTAGGTTCCCTTTGCCTACCCTACTAAATGCATCCTGCATTCATCCCATCAAAGTGTGAAACAAAAATAAAGCTTTTTTGTAAATTTAATAGTTAATCTTTTTTCATAACTTTTTTACCTATAGCAATTCCATTTTGAATTTTAGGGTAGTCAGCGGCACGAAGTGTGACTGTAAAACCGACTGGTTGTGAGTTCAATCCCCACTCGAGATGAAATATTTACTTAAATTTATATTTCCATTTCTTCGTTCTGGTGTCGAGGCTAAGCGCGGCGTTGAGTTCTGCCACTTTTACACGCAATGCCTCGAGAATTTGGCAGAAAGTGGGGTACGGAGTGTCTTAACACTAGGTTCCCTCTGCCTACCCTGCTGTGTGCGGGATACAGCGTGAAGCTGATTTAATTAATACACATATTTCTAAAAATGGATTTAAAAAAATTAAAATGATGAAAAGAAAATAAAATAATCTTTCATATTTATTAAAAAATGTATTGATAATATTTACACAAAGAAAAAAATCTTATTTATACAATCATTTCATAATTAGCTATAAATGTTCTTATTTGTTTCGCTTTCAAATTAATTTTCAAACCCTCTTCTTTAATTTCAAAATTGCCCCCATTCTTGACGTCCTTTTCATTTCTGTCCCCATGATAATTATTAAAATGACCATATTCTTCATTAAAACTACTTTTAAAGACATTTTCGGTTTTCCATCGCCATTTTTCAATGTCATCCAACCATCTATTTGCTGCTAAACTAGTTTCTCGTAACGATAAAATTTTCAAATTATTAAAAATCGTCCCGAAATCCACCAAAACCGTCGAATTTTCGGATTTCTTTAAATAATTTTCTACACGTAGCAACAAAATATTAGCCCCCAATGGCTCAAGAGTTAGCAAATGCACTCCAATAGGTAACTCCTTCAATCCTTTGAAACAATTATTCAACTTGATCCATTCTTCATAACTAACTTTATCTGCATTCGACACAAACACAATAGGCGACAAATGAGTTTGTATAACCAATTTTTTCTCAAATATTTCCTCATTAGGCTGTACATTAATTAGTCTGTGCTTCCCACGAACTGTCAAACCAACGTCGTTTGCCGTTTCGTTTAACGCCTCGCCCACACCAAACGCATCGTCATGCAAAAGACGTCTATGTACCATAATTTCTATTAAACCCTCCTGCAAAGACGCCCCACCTTCAGCCCTATCCGTCAAAACGGCGATTCGTTGGTAATCATCCTCTATAAAAATCTCGTTGACTATTGGATAATAATTACCCGCAACGGGTTCTTCTATAGTCGCGTTGTAATTACGCGAATTCAATTTTCGTTTAATAAGCTGCCTTCCGTTGGAATCGGTATAAAATATTCCGTTATTGAATATATTTGTTGAATATCTAATAGTATATTCTTTTCCTTCTCCATCATCTATATTAAGGGGTCCAATTACAAAGTCATGTTCAAAATAGTTCAGCCCTTTATATATAGATAAAGTACTAAATGCATTATTTTTTGTCTGTGAACGTATTTCTTGGACTATATCCCCATGAATGGACTCAGATTTAGTATAGCCTATAGGGATGGGCTCAGTCGTTTTTGGCCTAAATATGTAAGCTCCAGAGGAACGTTTGGAAGGGTTAGAGTTGTCGCCTATAAAACCAGTCCAGTAGTTAAATTGTATTTCTAAATTGGTCGTTCTGTCGGGGAGTAATAAGTGAGTTATACGACCCGTTGTATTGTCGACGCGGAGTTTGAAATACTGAAAAGAATTTGGTTAAAATTAAAATAAATTGAGGCCGGTCGTAGCGCAGCGGCACGAGGTGTGACTGTAAAACCGACTGGTTGTGGGTTCGATCCCCACTCGAGGAGATGAAATATTTACTTAAATTTATATTTCCATTTCTTCGCTCTGGTGTCGAGGTTAAGCGCGGCGTTGAGTTCTGCCACTCAACACGCAATGCCTCCAGAATTCGGCAGAAAGTGGGGAACGGAGTGTCTTAACACTAGGTTCCCTCTGCCTACCCTGCTGTGTGCGGGATACAGCGTGAAGCTGATTTCGATTTTTTTTAAAATAAATATATACAAGTTTTTTATTATACAGTGAAACAAATATCTTAAAGGACCGTGAAAAGTGGAGTAGGTTGAGCGGGAAGGACTGGCAAATGCCGGGATCAATTTTAAGAGGAAGAAGTGATAAAAATATCGATCTTTACGATTTTGGTCTGTTTTGGAGAAGATTTACGACACTCCTCAGCTAATTTTCGAAAGAGTGCTGGTTTTTCTTTTTCTACTATAGCAACAAAATGAACATAAAAGAAATACAATAACTTGAATATATTAACAACTTGTGCTATGTTTTTATCCTTAATTAACATTTTCTTAAGTCAAGTAGAAGACGTAATTTAATCAACTATTCTTTACATATAAATAATGTTTCACAGCATTGTGTATTTATCCTTTATAGTCAATAAACATTCTAACGGCAAAAAAACTAGTTATATAAAAATAATGCTGTTCTTACTTCATTCTCCATATAATATTCCGCCGATCGTTCAACAATACGAGGTTCATCTGACAACATTCTCATTTCTTCTTCGTTTAGACTTGGATAATTCTCATTTTTACCCAAATACCTATTATCTGTCACCGGATTACCATATTTACTCATAATTTTACTCAATTCCCCAACATTTTCCGGCAAATCATATCTATCTTTCAACATATTTATATCAATTTTATCCAAATCCAAAGCTTCGGATTCCGCGGTGAACATTGGTAATGGAATTTTTTCGGTGATTACCGATTCATCCTCAATATTACGGATGTCTAAGTCGATTTGTTTGTGAATATTACGCCAGTAATCATTTAGATTACCGTAGTAATCCTTCTGTCTTTCAATTTGGACGTTTCTTTTGATTTTTGGGTTTATTTTTTTAATGTAGAAGGATTTAATGCCGAGTGGATGTAATTTAGCCACGAACACTATTTCATGAGTCGCTTGAGATTTTCTTGTGGGAATTTTTATTACCGCATCAGGTATAGATACCAATTGTGATGATATTTTTTCACCTGTTTATATAAAAAATCGCTATAAATTTAAATTCAAGAGTATCAAATACACATGCAAAAATAAGAACAAAAATAAAAATTTAAACAAGAAATTAACAAATATAAAAAAAGTTATTTAAATGATAAAAGGTATATAGATAATACCCCCCTATTAGCCTCGTCTTTGTTCAAAATATGCGACAAAATGTAACAAGGTTACTATTAAAAAAATGTGAATAATTTTAATAGTATGTGAATAATTTTGCTTGTTACGCATTCACGCCAAAACTACTAAAACTATTATCCTTTGACTGTAGTAATTTATAATATTATAAATTTGAAAGTTAGTAAGAATGGATGTTTGATCCATTTTTCTGCATTAAGTTTTATACATCAGAATGAGACATAGGCTAAAATTTCTACAAATATTTTGTATAATTTATATATCAATAAATTTTAGTGGGAAAAGCTACTATTGGGTCGCTGGTATTGTAAATCACAAATTAGGTAGAAAGAACTAAGTGTTAAGACACTCTTCTTACTTTGTGTGCTTCGTCTCGTTACCAGAGCAAGGAATTGAATATAATTAATTCCCACAACCACCCCTATAGTATTTACACTGAACTTTACCATTTGGAGCGTAAACTTCAAAAGTGCCTTTTTTAATTGGAATTCGTATTGGTTCTACCACATTCCATCCCACGGGATTGTATATTGTCACCTGTGAATACATTAATTTTATAGTCTTTAAACCTTTTTAATAGACACTTAAAATTTATATAAATAAGAAAACATATATTTCACAATTTTGAGAATGTAGTAAGTACCTGCATATCTTAAATACCTTTGATAGTTTTTTTTTCATAAATTTGTGTTTTCTACAAAATGACAAAGAAAACCATCGGAGATAATATCAATAAGTAAATATAATTTTGTGTCACTATACGCCTTGATATAAAAATAAATAATCCAATAAACTATTAAATATTACCAGATAACCCCATTCCTATAAGATAAAAAGCAAATAAACAAACAAATGAGTCCATCAAGGCGCAATAGAATAGCAATTGAATGTAAGAGCGACGGTTGTAAGTTCGATTCCCATTCAGGGTAGTGTATTATTGTTATTTTCCTTCCTCTGGTAACAAGACAACTCGCGGCGTTTAGTTCACCAACGCCACGACACGCAATGTCTTAACCTTAGGCATTCCCTGCCCACCCCACTATGCGGGCGGTATCCCGTAAAGTGAAAATAATAAGTCCCATTAAAATTACATATCCACAAAGAAATATTACTAAAATATTGGTAATAAAAATATTACTAATTATTACTATGTAATCCCATTTCTAATAATATTATAAATGTGGAAACTGAGGATGGTTGCAACTTATGTAAACATGCATTCCACACAGCGTGTGGGATATGGATAATAAACAAATAAAAATGACGAAATCAATAGAAATCAATCACTCACCACAAATTGGTCGCCATCCTCACTTGTAGCGCAACTTGATTCATTAAAATGACATCTATCATAAGTAAATAAATTTTGGCCATTTTCGTGTAGTTTGCTGTAAATTTAGTAAATTTAAGTTTAATATGGTCGACATGGGTTTTATTTTCTACCTTTTTTAAAAACATGGGCACTAAACGCTGTGTTTCATCTTCTTAGATCAGAGTAACGTAATAACTATTCTATGACACGCCGATTGATGGCAGTTCTAAAAAAAAAGATCTGCACGGAATTGGAAGTAGGAAGGAAAGATAAAACAGACCGTCTACGTATAATAAAAATTTTTAAGAATCGCCATTTTAAGATAACGCACTGTAGTAGCGTAACGATATGATGCTTATTTGAAATAAATATATATGTATTTTTTTGTTTTAACGAAGATCTATTTTTGATATATACAAAAGTTAAGACCATGCAAGAACGCAGAACTAACTTGAAAGCCTGTCTTGCAACAAGCAAGGAGTCTTGCAACGCATTATCCAACAATCGTACGTAGTCTCTTGCAACGTGTTGTTTTTCTGTACCGGTAATGGCGTCGTGGTGTTGCATTACACCTAAAATTTAAAAATATATAAATTTTATTTTTAATTGATACATTGTCTGATTGTAAGCGACAGTTGTTATTCGAACTCCACCCGGGTACTAATGTGACACCCCCCTCTTTGACAAGGCAAAGTGTGGTGTTGAGTTCCGCCACTCTAAACGTGATGTTTTTATGCCTACGCGCTAGCAGTCCGACACAGTTCTACTGCGACACGACGGCTTAATTAATAATTATTATAGTTATGAGGTTGAGTTAGTTGTGGGTTCGATCCCCACTCGAGGAAATTAAATATTTATTTAAATTTATATTTTCGTTTCTTCGCTCTGATGTCGAGGCAAAGCGCGGCGTTGAGTTCCGCCACTAAACACGCAATGCCTGCAGAGCTCGGTGAAAAGTAGGGAACGGTGTGTCTTAACATTAGGTTCCCTCTGCCACCCTGCTGTGTGTGGGATACAGAAGCTGATTTATTTGATTAATTTATTTATAGTTACTACATATAGAGTAGCGGAATTTATGGCCGTCTTTTTTTACACGTTGTACCACGGCGACACGATGGCCTCGGGTGCTTTCTAATAAAAAACAAAAGAAATAGTTTTCTTTCTTACCCATAGCACTTCTAAGCTCATCCAAAACAAATTTATTATGTTCTGGAAGGTTCGCTAGTATTTGAAGATTTTTCGCCATCTGAAATAACACATAAGTTAACTAACTAACTAATTAGTTTATAAAACTAATATTAAAAAGGAAATGTTCTTTGCCAGACGTGGCGCAGGGGCACAAAGTGAGACTGTAAACGCGACTGGATGTGAGTTCGATCCCTACTCGAGGAGATGAAATATTTACTTAAATTTATATTTCCATTTCTTCGCTCTGGTGTCGAGGCAAAGCGCGGCGTTGAGTTCTGACACTCAACGCCTCCAGAATTCGACAGAAAGTGGGGAACGGACTGTCTTAATACTAGGTTCCCTCTGCCTACCCTGCAGTGTGCTGGATACAGGGTGAAGCTGTTTACATATACACTAGCATACTATGATACTAAATTCGTATTATTATAGTAAAACTTTAAATATTCCTCAAAATAGAAAAAAAAGTCTTACGTCGTAAAAAATATTTTCCATTATACAAAAATATAGAAAACGATAAATGCAATTTTTTTATAAAAAAATTTAAAACATCTAAAAATACTATAACAGTATCGAAAATACAAAAAAAAAACAACCCACCTGTAAATATCTATTAGCCTCCCTTTCAAAATACTTAGTAGTTGGTCGCGAAGTGAAATAGCCCGTCCAATACGCGGTAGGATCACTCGCGTAGGGAAAGAAATCATCTTGTTTTGTCGGTAAAGTCGGACTGAAAGAAATATATATAATAATATATTATATATAATAATATATTATATATAATATGTTATTATAAGAAAGTAAAAAAAAATACAATAAAATATTTAAATTCTGTGTCAACACCATGTATATGAGAAATAAATAAAAGTATAAGTGTAAAACGTGTAGCTGCAAACGCGACTAGTTATGAGTTCGATCCCCACTCGAGGAAATGAAATATTTATTTAAATTTATATTTCTATTTCTTCGCTCTGGTGTCGAAGCAAAGAGCGGCGTTGAGTTCCGCCACTCAACGCGCCAGGCTCTAAAATTCGGCGGAAAGTGGGGGACGGAGTGTCTTAACACTAGGTTCCCTCTGCCTACCCTGCTATTTGCGGGATACAGCGTGTAGCTGATTTATTTATTTATTTATTCATCTGTATAAGTTAATTAGTTAAGTACATAAAGAAGATTCATTTAGTTTTATACTCACTTCGCATCTTTAACCGCTTTCAAATAACAGTCGGGAGTTGAATAAAATAGTTTTATATTGAGACCATCTTTAGCAGCTTTCATGTTTGCGTATCTGTTAGAATAATTTCAGTTTTCATTTAAAATCACACAATAATAAAATAATGGTCTTTTAAAATAATATATAATTTATTTAACTATTTTAAAATGATGAAGACTTTTATTAAAACAATAAATTTGAAATTACAATAATGTATGGATTTATAAGAAAATAAATATAAATATAAACCGAATAAAATTTAAAGCCACAAAACCACAGCCATTAACATAGTTTAAGGAATGATATTGAAAAACATGAATTTAATTCAACTTCACGCATTATCCCGTACAGCAGGGTAGGCAGAGAATCTATTGTTAAGGCACTCCATTCTCCGCTTTCCATCCGAATTCAAGATACTATGCGAGTTGAGTGACGGCGCGTTTTCTTTACTAGAGCGAGAAAATAAAAATAATTCATTCCTCCAAATGCCGTCGCGTTATCAGCTGCTGCTTTATGCGTCACGATGACCCTATAAATGAAAGCAAATATAGGTAAATATTTTAAGTATATGATCAGAAATATAAAATATATACAGTATAAACAATTTTATATGAAATCATACTAAAACATACGTTTAAAGAAAATAAAACATGCTGTATAATAATTTCAATTCTATTTAAATATTTGTTAGCTAGTTATAATTGTTAATTCATTCATCTCAAAACCAAAATCTACCCCCCGTCTGTCTGTCTATTCTATCCATCTGGAAAGGAACTTTTTGGAAACAAACAGTGAAAACCAATAAGTGTTCTTCACATTCGGCTTATTAAAGAACCAAACCAAAGATAAAACATTAAAATATCTATATTATTAATTAAAAAAATATTACTGAAAAGGATAAAGCATTTAGAAATAAAAACATGCTGAATCATCTATCAATTAAGTAATTTATAATCGAACATGGGATATTCCGCTCCAAAATAACAATCTGATACTCACTCAATTAATTTATCAAGATTTTTGTACCACATCGTAGCGTCTTGATATGTGAAATCGCCTCCCATGGTAATAATCACGTTATTACTGAGGTAATATTTTCCTTGACTAGTAATATAGGTAATAAATTTGTTTACCTAGCAAAAGATAAAAAGATTGGCATCGTTTTCTATCTTTTAGAACAACACCATCTATTTTTTTGTTTTAAAGATCGATTTTAAGTTGAATTGTGGTCTTTTGGTTTTTGTTTGATTATTTATAATTCGTTTTTTTAGTGTTTTCAATTAATTATAGTTAGATTTACAACATTTATTGACACTACGCGATATCCCGCATGTAGCAGGGTAGGCAGAGGGAACGTAGTGTTAAGACACTTCGTTCCCCACTTACCTATGAATTTTCGAAATATTTTCATTAATGTTTGGAAAAAAAATGTCTTTTTATAATATAATAAGATAATCTTTTTTTCTAGAGACATTACAACCTTTGAAATAATATTTTATTGTTTAACATTTTTTTACTTTTTTAAAATTTTGTTAAATAAATTGTTTTGAGTTGGTTTGTTTTGTAATGGCTATTTGTTTAATTTGTAACAAATGATGTTCATGATAAACAAATACTTTTAAACGAATTTATTTATAATATTTTACTATATTTATTTTTGTGTGATGTGACTAAAGTTATTTATTTCAATTTTTTTTTTAAAAAAAACTTGTTCACGTTTTGAAACGGTTTTACTTTTTTAGTAATTTCATAATTTTTTCAGAATTACTTTATATTTAATACTAATATTTAGAATGATAATAATACATAATTATAATACAACAAATTTGTACTTAAGCACACATAAAACACAAAGAGTAACAGGTTCAATTTCCATCGCATGCAAAATTCTAAAATAATTTCACTTACGAAATTAATTTGTCCAAGTTATTGAACCACATGCCCGCGTCTTGATAGTTAAAGTCATCGCCCATTGTCACCAAAACGTTATTCGTTCGATATACGGATGACATTTCAATCATTTTGAAGAGAAATGACGATACCTATTTAGAAAAATTGTTTTTGTTGTATTGTTTCATTTTGTTTTTAAGTTAAATTGTTTTTGGATTATTTTAATTCTTTTTCTTTTATTTTCTATGCCTTATTATAGTTTCCTAATATGACTCAGTGGAATTTAGGTTATTTTACAAAAAGTAAGAAGATTTTCATTATAAAATGAAGTAAATTTGTTCAGGATCTATATATAAATGTTTTTGTTGCAAGATTAAAAAATTAATGAAATGTTCTATAACGTTTAATTATTTAAATGTTTCGAGTGGTTAGGTTTTAAGTATTCCTTTATATTTTTATTGTTCTATGTAACATGCATTTATAGTACAGCATGCATATGCACATGCATTTATAAAAAAATCGAGCATAATATCTTTGTGTATCTTTTTTTAGACAGTCCTTTATATGATCAAAAATTTTATAAACATACATACACCCAAACAATAAAACTCATTAAAATTTTTCCCTAATTGGGAATCGAACCCACAGTCATTAAAGAACTCACTGTATCAACTTATCCAAATTAATGAACCACATAGCGGCATCTTGATATTGAAAATCTTCTCCCATTGTAACCAAAATATTATTTGTTTTGTATCCTTCTGACATATTGTTCGATATTTCAATAAATTTTATCACCTTTTTGGTACAAAGAAAGTTAATTTTACTTTTTTATAATAGATGGCGTTGTTTTAAAATAATTTATGTACATTATATATAATTGAAGATATGAATGTATGGAAGTGATAGGTCGCAACTTATTGAAGAATTGAGTTTTTTGTTTTATTTGTAATTTATGTATTCGAAGATCGACAAAATAATTTTATTTAATAAAAATAAATATAATAAATTCAAATAATTATATTAGACATTATACATTCATGTCTTCAAATATTTTAGTAAACTCTTTTAAAAAAATACATAGCCTGCTTGATACTAAAAGGGAACCTTTAATAAATATATTGTATGTATGAGATCTTTAATATAAAAACATAATTCCGCCGTCACAATCGACGCCGCACTTACCAGAGCGAAAAAAAAATAGTTTAAATATATTCTTTACCCCTAATGGAAATCGAACCCAAAACTATCATGTCCATTAAAAGCATATATCCTAATTTATTAAAAAAATCAAATAATATAAAAACAATAGTCATCAACTACTTAAATCAGTGACCAATTTCTCCCTTTTATCTACCAATATCAAACACTACTTTTACTTTACTTCATTTATATATAATACATAAGTTAAATCATTTCATAAATTGTCACTAAAGACATGAATTTAAACAGAAACGGAGAACAAAGTCACTTATCTAGTTGTAGTGACTTACCTTGTCATCAACATTATAAATGGGTGAATCAGGATCGTCTATAATAGGCTCATCGTCACAAAGAACGTCGAAACAAAAACCAGGTGGAGGTGAATATGTATTGAAAAGTACTCCAGTGAAAATATCTGATGAATTACCTTAAAAAAAGAGAAAAATAATAGTTAAAGTTCGATTTAGATTTGCGTGTGGAGTGACGGAACTCAATGTCATACCCCTAAATGAGAATCGAACCCGAAAAAAACTTATAAATTCAGACAATTCCCAAATGCGTCATAATGACGTAGGAAATAAAATTTAAAATAGTAAGAAACAAGAAAATCAATACAGAATGGCAAAACAATTTCCACATATTTTTTAGCTTTACACTTATTCCATACATAACAGAGTAAGTAGATTAATCGGCCTACCTGGGAACCGGGTGTTAAGACACTTCGTGCCCATTAAGATCCTTTCGTCCCAACTTTCCGTAGAACTCTGGAGACATTGCGTGTTGAGTGGCGGAACTCAACACCGCACTTTGCCTCGACACCAGAGCGAAAAAATCAAAATATTAAATATTTCATTTCCACGAGTGGGAATCGAAACCACAACCTATCGTGTTTACAGTCGCACACACGCTTGTGCTCCTGCGACAGGACAATGTTATAATTTTATAAATATTAATAGAAGCCGTCTTGGCTCTTGGCACAGCGCCACAGTATCTGACTGAAAAATCCTTTGAGGATTCGATTCCCACTCGGGAAATTAATTATATTCAATACCACGCTCATGGAGAGTAAGCGCGGCATTGAGTTATGCCATTCAAAACACATTATCCCGAAAATTGAGCTTAACACTAGGTTCCGTCCGCTTACCCCACCATATGTGAAATATAACATAAACGTGCAAAGAAATTCTTACCCAAATCATCATCCCCTCTCCACAGCATCTCCATTTCTTTATTCTTCAACCTTGATCTTTTATCCTGGAAGTCTATTCGACCAAGAAACAGCCCGTCATATCCCATTGCGGATAATAACGAAGCAAATTCTCGGGAATGTCCAAACGGATCTATTTGCCATCCCACTTTAGGAATTCCGCATTCGCCGAATGTTTCGTTTAGCTTTCTGTGCCGAAAATTGGTTTTCTTTGGTATTTTTTTTGTGTTTTTATTTAGATTTGGAAGAGTATAGTATAATTTCAGCAGTTTCAAATTAAAAATTCAGTTTCCGTATTGAAATCTTTTTTTTTACTTCAAATTTATTAACTAAATTCATTTTTTAAAATATCATTTAGATTGTAGGCATACACAGACAAAACATTAACTGAAATTTGGAATTAATAAGCAATCTAATACAGTAACAATATTTCTGTAACTAAACGTTTTTCAATTCTCAATTTGTTTTTTGATTGTACATGTTTAATAATCCTACTGAACATAATATCGATATTTAGATATAATATGCCCTCAAACTTATTCTTGTAGCATAATTTTTATGTTCTTTTTCCCTTTGCGCATAAAATTCAACTAAAAATAATTGAAAAATCGCTTTTAGTCAAAACCTACCTCAATCCAAAGGTAAACTGATCAATAGTACTCTGATAATGGCTCGCTGCCTCATCGTTCATACTCCACGCGCCTCCTACAAACTGTAATCTCCCCTCGCGTACTAAAGTATGCACTTTGTGACGTGTGTCGTCAGTTTGACGCACCCACCATTTCCAGAAAAACGCTGTTTCTACGTATATAAATCTACAAGTGAAATAAACATGGGAAAAATTTAGAAAAGCAAGGATTTTTTTTACTCTCACTCTTCACTTTTTTGTGGGGGATAGTTGAAACAAAATCTAAATAAAAAAATTCTTTTAGATGTCGACGGGTCGTAGCCGCCCTAAAGTTATAAATGGCCCTAAATTTGTAGATGACTCTGCATATTTGATTATCGCCCAGTATTAATAACCTATCTCCAACGTCAATCTTAGATTGTTTCATACATCTATCCAATCTCTAGATTGGATAGATGTATTAAACAATTTAAGATTGACGTTGGAGATAGGTTATTAATATTGGGCATATATAGATGATAGATTAGGATGATGAGTCATCATCGATCCTACTCATATCGTCAGATTGACGTATTTATTATTTAGATGGTAAAAAAGCTGTTTCAACGTAATGTATTGTGTAAGTTATTTTTCAAAATACCACATTTAGAGCTTTTCCAACTATTCACCCAACAATTATCTTAAACGTTGTATAAGAAAAAATATATAGTTGAATGTAGTTAATTTAATGTTATTTTATGTTTAATTAGAAAGATTTCATTATTTTTCTATACGCATAAATGTATAACCATAAAAAAAAAACATTCTAAAAAACTTACCTTCTTTTAGGGTCCTGCCATAATTCTTTTATAACAGAATCTAAAATATACTGAACACCTGCTTTTTGTATGTTGTTTCTACCTGCAATATAAAACAGGTGTTTTTAACTTCTAAGTCGAAGGACGTTAGTTCGAGTCCTTTTCAAGACCAATTTCTAAATAAATTAAGGAGTTAAATATATTTGTCGTGTAATTTTCAACGTAATCGTATAGCTCAGAAATATTGTATCCGTAAATGCGATGGTCGCACGCTCTATTCCCTATCAGGGGAATGATTATATTCAAATTTCGCCACTCTGACAAGAGAACGGCGTCATGCTCCACTGTTTAACAGATTATCTCTAAAACGGACTGAATCCAGGGAGCGGACAATCTTGCCAAGCACTAGTCTTTCTGCCTACCTACACTGCTTTCTAACTTAGCTAGCTAGTTTCCCTCATGGTATAGCGTGTGGCCTCATGATTTTTTTTGTTGTGAACAGTCGTTCCAAAAGCATTCAAGCATCCTAGCTTTGTAGAGGAGGCGCGCGTGGACAAGCATATATTTTGTACTGTTTTAATAAATTATAGATCATCAAAGTGATACCACGGATATTATGGAGCATCATAACCGTAACCGAAAAAAAAACCACCGTAAACGAGTCCGATATAAAAGTTTCGTACAGTATCGAATATGAGCGGAGTCTACATGAGACTTGTTATGAAGGAAGCTTCCTCCTGTTCCTGGAACCTGAAAACCTAGTGTTAAGACTCTTCGATCCTATTAAAACACTTCCGTTCCTCTCTTTCCGCCGAATTTTCGAGGCATTGGCGGTTGAATGGCAGAACTCAGAACTCAACTCAATGTATTTCATTCAATATTTTTATTTTCTGTGAATTTAGCATGAACTAACGATAACGATATTTCTAGAAAAAGATAAACGACAAATATCACAAACAACGAAACAGTTCACATTGTTACCGATATGTAAAAAAACGGCTGTCAGTAATTAAAAAATAAATTTCTCAAAATGTAAGATATGTTCCCTGACCTGATCGTATTTTTTTGAAAATAACCGATAATTCGAATTAATTTATAATAAAATAATATAAATATAACCGTAACTGAAACTGAAACCTATTTAATAATATTTTTCGTATATCCGAAATATTTCGAATTTTGTACTATAAACATACAGTATTAAAATAACTTACTTCCATAGTAATATTGATCGACCGTCTTCAACCATCCCACGTCGTCGTGGGTGTGGGGTACTATATGCACGTTGAGAAGTCCAGGTTCAGCTTGGGTACAACTCTGTGAAAAAATGTATTATTTTATGTCCAAGTTGTATGATACAAATATTGGTATAGTGAGACGATCCCAGAAAGTAATTATTATACTTTTGTTGAGATGTCTCTTGTGAGATATGGTGGTACACAATATCAACATAATTGAAGGGTTCTGCGTTTTTTTTAGCGTCACGCTATATAGGGCACACGTCAGGGTAGGCAGAGGGAATCTAGTTTTAAGACACTCCGTTTTCTATTTTTCATCGAATTCTAGAGGCATTACGTGTTGAGTGGCGGAATTCAACACACCAGAATGAAGAAATGAAAATATAAAATATTTGATTACCTCGATTAGTAATCGAATCTACAACACACTTTGTGTTCGTGCGCCACGACCGAGCTCGTGGCTATTATTTTAATTTTAAATTAATATATTTACTGTAGGTACTCTCGTATAGTTTCACCGTTATCTAGTTTTGTACCGCCCAACGTCGTTATATTGTCTGTTGTTTGGTGGAACTCAACTCCGCGCTTTATCTACCAGAGCGAAGAAATAAAATTGAGAAATACTTTCCCCTAATTGGGAATCGAACCCAGAATCGTCGCGCTTATAGTCAGACACAGCCGATTGCACCACGAAGGTCTGAATTTATGTTCCCTTAAAAAATATACCCCTGCTCTCCAATCGTGGAACAGGCTCTGGAAGTACTAATATATATTAATACTCTCAGACCCTGCTCTAATATACATAAAATACTCTCAGATTCCGTGGCGCAGGGGCACAAATTGTGACTGTAAAATCGTCTGGTTGTGGGTTCGACCCACAATCGAGGAAGTGAAATATTTATTCAAATTTATATTTTATATAACATGTTTCTAAACACACGCGAAAAAAGTTATTTTTGTAAATCTTGGCAAGAAATAATAGGATTTTATTTAAAAAAAAAATAATTTTAAATACACGCGATTAATCAGATTTAAGAATTTTATTTAAAATATGTAAATACCGCGAAAATTAAAGATTTTATATGTGACATGTTAAAATAGTAGGTACTATTTTCCATTAGAAGTTTGGCTAGATTCGATTAGGTACATATAATCGGTTTATTATGCTCAAAATTCCCATGAGATCGAAATTTATACGCGAAAAACCGCATTTACTACGCCCAAGTACCTACAGCCCAGATAGAGACAAAAAAAACGAAACGTTTTTTCTATTAAACACGAGAACTTACTTGCAAACAAATACAAATAAAATGCTTCATTTAGGTAAATTATCAATCAATTTTATCTAAACGTAGTTAAATTGTAAATTATTATATATTAATCAAATTATAGTATTAGGACCTTGAATAAGTTCGCTGTTTTTTTTGTTTAAAAAAACTAATTTAAATTTTAATGTTTACAATGACATTACTCAAAGTATTGTCCATCATTAGAGACCACTTTCTCCCATCTCTCTGGTAGCAATTGAATCCTCCGTCGGAAAAACGACTCATCTTTCGAGGCAATCCAGGAATCAAGCCATTTTTCGGCTTCTTCAAAAGAATGGAAGCGCTGCTCGCTTAAACCGTGCGCCATCGACCGAAACAAGTGGTAATCGGAGGGGGCTATGTCCGGTGAATACGGCGGGTGGGGTAGAACTTCCCATTGAAGTGTTTCCAGGTAAGTTTTGACTGGTTTTGCCACATGTGGCCGAGCATTATCATGTAATAAAATCACTTTGTCGTGTCTCTGCTCGTATAGTGGCCGCTTTTCTTTCAGAGCGCGACTCAAACGCATCAACTGAAGTCGATAGCGAGCTCCCGTGATAGTTTCATTAGGTTTAAGCAGCTCATAATAAATTACGCCCTGCTGATCCCACCAAATGCAGAGAAGAAGCTTAGAACCATGGATATTTGGTTTTGGCGACGATGTTGATGCGTGACCCGGCATGCCCCACGATTTTTTTCGCTTTGGATTGTCGTAGTGAATCCACTTTTCATCCCCAGTGACGATACGGTGCAGAAAACCTTTTCTCTTTTGCCGTTGAAGCAACAATTCACACATGAGAAAACGTCGTTCTACGTCTCTCGGCTTCAACTCATACGGCACCCAATGCCCTTGCTTTTGGATCATTCCTAACGCTTTTAAACGTTTTGAAACTGTTGACGCATCTACTTGTAACGTTTTCCCGAGCTCTACTAACGTCTGACATGGATCTTCTTCAAGCAATGCCTCCAATTCTGTCTTCAAATTTTGTCGGTGCTCCAGAACGCTCTTTGTCTTCAAGGTCAAAATCATTACTTTTGAAGCGCCTAAACCAGTCTCTGCACGTTGTATTCGACAAAGCATTGTCTCAACGAGAATTCTGTGTGCTTCTGCTGCAGATTTTTTCTGAATAAAGCAGTGCAATAAAATTCCCCGCAAAAACACTTTATTTGGCACAAAAGTACACATTTTCACAAAGGGAAAATAAATATGTAGTTGACACTGTAGTAAACACTATTCTACTATAATTTGAGGTTACATATAGTACTACTTTGGTGATTCGTACGTACGAAATTCCATGCACAGAGTGCCGCAACGCCATCTTTCAAAAAACAACGAGAACGAGAAAGAGAAGCGAGAACTTATTCAAGGTCCTAATATATAAATTATAGTTCGGGTATATTAAGATGAAATCAAAGTTACCTTTATAATTTTATGACAAAGGAGAGACACTTCGAATTTATTTCCAGAAAATCTAAATAATAATAGACGTCATTCGATTCTTTTCCTTCCCAATTTGTTAGTGTCACGTAACGTATACTTTGGTTAGTTAATTTATGAAATATAGAGTAATAATGGAAAAATACTTAAGAAAAAGAATCCAGAGAGAAACCAAAAACAAAATCGAGAGGACAAAAAGAATGAAGATGTAAAATCAGATTCGGAGTCAGATCCAGATTCAGGTTGTACACCTAATGCTGCAACATTTTTATGTATTGATACAACTCAACAAATACAAGACTAAATCTATGTTCACATCTGATGAAAAGCCCAGAAAATATATCAGAAACACTTGCTGTAATCCAGGATGTTCTGGAGTTCTCCACTCCTGAATATCTTAGTATCAATCGCTAGCTGGAAACGTTCATTCAGCAAATTAAAATTAATTTTGACATATCTCCGATCAACAAGGATAGCATTTTTATGTGTGGAAATTAACTACTGATAACTTATATATAGCGATTAGTTTTATTATTGTATAATAATCATATTATTATTAAACATATATATCTCCTTAAAGATAATAAATATTTACTTTATATTGTTTTAAAACTAAGTGTTTACATAATGTACATTTCAAAATGTAGTCTTGTAAAATGTAGTTGAGAAAACTACATTTAAAACCAAGCCAAAGATTTTATTTCTTTATTATTATATTTTACATATAAAATTATATTGTGTTCCTATGGGGGTCGCCAAATCGGTATTATGACCCGGGCACGTGTTAAGCTACGCCACTGCCCTGCGGGATTCAGCGTGAAGCAGATTTTTTTAAAATACTCTCAGATACTTTCTCCACTATCATATAATATAAACAGACACAGAGTGTAACAAAGTGTTAAAGGTCTCTTTATCAATAACTGATAACAGTGTTTGTTACATTAATAAATCACCGCACCCATTAAAGTAATATAATATAATATAATAAGTAAGCGTATAAATAAATTATTTCCGCTATTATTAGTTAAGTATTTTTTTACATTTATTTACAGTAAAAGCGACGGTCGTGGGTTCGATTTCCGGTCGTGGAAATTAATTATATTATATTTTCAATTCCTCGTTCCGATGGCAAAGCGTGGCGTTGATTTTCACAATGCCTTGAGGAACAGGGTATCTGCACATTCCTCCGGGACCTCCATTGGCTACATCCAATCTTGAGATATTTTCTGAGGGGGACTGGACTAGTTTAGCTATATATAAGACAATATGTTAGTGTAAACGTTAGTGAAATTTATAAGTGAGCACCGTTAAATATTTATGTTATTCTGTTTTTTGAGTATTTTTACGCCAAACACAAAAACATCATCTGTGAAAATTTCAACTTAGACTATCACGGGTTGTGACGTACAGCCTGGTGACAGTCAAACCGCAGCGAAGTCTGAGTAATAGAGTCGGGACCCTTTTACCCTTTGGGTATGAAACCCTAACAATGACGAAGATTTAGATATAATTATTGTTTCAACTGCAGATTGAATCCACAGTCATTGCGTTTACATTATTCAACCAAGAAAAAAAAAGTAGTGTCGTAAGAGACGTCGTAGTTGATACAGAATAAAAATATCGATAAAAAAACTAATAACACGCACGCACATTTCTACACTAAGTGATACAAGTGGTATGGAATGTGTTCGGGGCTATAAATAGTATCTATAAGTCTAAACACGAATAGTTTACTAGTAACATCTGAAGAGTTCCAATACTGAGATCCTGGCTCCATCATCACACCAGCTCGATGATATTATAATATTACACTATAACTCTAGCTACGTATAACTGCCAAGTTTCATGAGAATACAATTATTGGTTTAAATTCAATTATATTACATAGTTAGCATTTTACAGCTCGACGACGACGAAAAACGGGTTTAATAATTCTTATCGTATGTCTCACAAATCGAAATACGCGAAGTATCTGTAAATTCGACGGTTCAACAACCTTCTATACCTATAACTAGTACTTGGGCTCGAAAATACAATTGAAAAATAAATGGAATTAGTATTTACTTCGAAAAAGATACCTTGCATGTAGCTGATTAAACACCCCATAAAGAAATGAGTAGGGCCGCGAGTGATAATTTCGTTATTTTCGAATACAAATCCTTAACAGGTTTATTTATATCAGAATTTTAAAAAAGCAAAATGCTTTTAAGCTTGGAAAGTTTTTATTTTAGACTAAAATGGTCTAATTGTCATTATCAAATACTGATAACGATACGAAAAAAGTACTGGTTTTAGAAGAAAATCATTGTAATGACTTAAAGTCTGATTTAGTTCAAGAATATTTTCCAAAACTATATATTTCTTCCCAAAGATTAAGAATTTTAGAAGTATCAGATTCTTCATATCATTATAAAATCTGTCTTCGTTTCTGCGAAAATAGAGTTTGAAGAAGTTTAACCTAACCTGGATATAGCTAAAGACAAAGTTTTCCTCTTTAAAAAGACTGAAAAATATTTGAGATCAAACTTGACCCAAAAAAAGTTAAATGCTCTAATCCTTTTGTGCACAGAGTTGACATTACTAAATAAGATTGCTTATGACAATGTAATCGATGATTTGCTAACGACTGATTATTTTTAAGTGTTTATAAGTTCAATAAAAATATTTAATAAATGTACGTACGTTTACTCTGTAAACTATAAACAGTAAAGTGTTCTTTATCACTTACGTTTTATAGGCTTAGAATATGGTCAAAAATGGTGTATTGTGCAATTTTAACAACACTAAAACAGATTGTAACTATAATATAACTATAATAATTGACGGACAGACAACAGGCCTACAGGTACAGCTTGAAAGAATGTAAATCAGCCACAGACAAGCCACAACAATACTTATTATTACTATACATTATATTTAAAAAAAATCTAATATTTTAGGTAATTAAAGAAAATATAGTGGCATAGTGGCAAACCAGTTAATATATTTTTTGAATTGGCAGATCAAAAAGTTTTTATTTATCTCATCAAATCAAATAACTTTTCAAAAAAAATAAGAAATGTTAGAAAAATACATTAAATAATTATTTTACACATACCTCGTATCCACATTTGCTTTGTAGCGGTACAGAGAGCGCCCCCGCAACTAAAGATAATATTATTAAAAACATGTTCTGAAACAAAATATTTGATAATTTTACAATTATACACAAAAAAAAACTTTAATTTTCGATCGTCTGTTAAGTGGCGGAACTCAACGCCGCGCTTAATCCTGTTACCACAGCGAGAAAATGAAAATAATTCATTCCCCCGAGTGAGAATCGAACCCACAACCGTTGCGTCTAAAACAAGACGCTGTGTCGTTGTGCCGCTGCGCAACGCCGACCTCACTATTATCTAAGTTCAATAACTTATAACAATAATACATCAGATTTACTTTTTATACAAACACTTATGTATAAATAAATAGAACAAAGATACTTTATGGATATGTATTATCAAATACTTAATTGGAAAAAATAAGTCTTGCCTTGTCTTAATCCTTCTCAAGTCTTAATGCATTTGGACTGTATTCATCATGGTTATGACGGGTTCGATTCCCACTCGGGGATAATTATATTTAAATTATTTTCAACTAGCGAATCATACGCGGCTTCGCCCGCTTAAACTTATTTGTTATATTATAGCCAAATTATACACAGTTTTGACATCAATGTAGATTCTGATGTAAAAGCTATATTATTGTTAGTTTCATGTGAATCCGTTTAGTCTTGACCTGTTGTCAAATGGATAACTAAATACTCGTTCTGTATGACACATGACACATTCTACGTACCTCCTGTAACTCTGACCGCGGGTACAGTGGCCTACCTCGGTAAATGACTTAACCAATATAAAAATATTTTTTCAATTTGAACCTGAAGCTAGCGCAACCTCAATTTATTCAACCAAACAAATTAAAACAAGAAAATGAAAACAATTCATTCTCCCAGGTAGGAGTCGAACTAAGAACTATCTTATTTACAGTCAGACGGCGCCCTACTACGCCACGGTGGCCTCTTAAGACTATTTTCTTAGAAAAACAGTTAAAGTGGAACTTGGCCTATTCTTATTGTATAAGGATATACGATAGCGGAGATGGCTTGTTTTTATACAGCTATGGCGGATCTTTAGTTAGGAATTGTAGGTTAAGTGGTCAAGAAAGAAGTACGGGTTCAAATTTAGTATTTTTGTCATTTATACCTCGTATCAAATTATACAAAATGTACACATAAATTGTAGCCTATGTGTTATTTTTATGTATAAGCTATTATATATTACTATAAAGTTTCATCTAAATATGTTTAGTATATCGTTTTTTCGTGAAAGTATAATAACATCCATCTATCCTTACAATTTTTTACATTTATAATATTAAGTAAGATTTGTCGGTGAAAAGATTTAACTCACATATTAGAAGTTACGAGACAATGAATAAGTAGTTAAACCAGTGATTCTCAATCTTTTTTTTGTTGCGGCACATATTTATCGATTTCATAATTTGGCGGCACACAAAGAAAAAGATAAAAATAAAGATATAATTTAATAATCTTAACATTATTATATATTTGCAAAATTTGGCGGCACACTTTTGAAATTTGGCGGCACACAAAAGTGCCGCGGCACAGTGGTTGAGAATCACTGAGTTAAACCATTAAACAGACAAAATGATATTCGTCTTTAAAATTTCTAAACTATAACTTAAATTTTAACAAAATTTTTATTAACACGGCTTTCTGTCTAAATTCGAGACATTGATGAGTGACGGAGCTCAACGCTGCGCTTTGTTTTGTTAGAGCGGAAAAATGGAAACAACTTGTTCCCCCAGAATAGAAATCGATCCGACGTGCATTGTTTTTACAGTCAGGCACTGGTTCCACTGAGACACGAAATCAGTACTTATAACAACATTTTATTTATTTTATTTTAGCTTTATTCATCTTCGCATTAAGTAATTTTATTATGATGCATTTTTTTGTATATATTATTTTTAGTTAACTGTAAAACCCCTCTAAGGTAGAAAGCCTACTCCATCTTTCCACATATTTGTTTCCAAGCCACTTTGTTATTTGATTTACAACATTAGAAGTATTTAAATAGTATGTAAGTAATTAAAATAAACTACCATATAATAAAAATGTAAACTGTAAACTGAAATATTTAAAAAAAATACTTAGGATAAAATATTTTTGTTAAATTTAAAAAATTGCATTCTTTCAATTTATACGAATAACTTTGATTGTTGAGGCAATCGTGTCGCAGTGGAATAGCCAGTGGTAAACGTGACGGTTATGGGTTTGATTATCACTCGAGGAAATAATAAGTTTTATTTTTTTGTCTCACTAGATAAAACGCGGCGTTAAGTTCCGACACTTGTTGCGGCAAAGCACGCAATGTCTCTAAAATTAGACGATGCGTGGAGAACGGAGTGTTTTGACACTTCTGCCGAGTCTGTACCTTGCGGTATACACATTTATGTGCAGTTAAAATTTAAAAAAATACATAAATCCTAACTAGGACAATTAAGTTCTTAATAATTAAAGTAGTGATTAAATATGTTGATATGCAGAATAAACAATAACAATTATATAGAAATTGTTTATGATAATAAATTGTATGTACAATATTAAATATTATATAATTTTTAGCTTCACGCTGTATTCCGTACACAGCAACGTAGTCAGAGGGAATCTGGGAACTATTGATACATTCCGTTCTCCTCACTTTCCGCCGAGTTCTGGAGGCATTGAGTGTTGAGTGGCAGAACTCAACGCTGCTCTTTGCTTCGTTACCAGAGAGAGAAAATCAAAATATTACATATTTCATTCCCCCGAGTGAAAAGAACCCGCGTTTAAAATCTCACGCTTGTGTCCCTGCGCCACGACGGGCTTATTATAATTTATTGATAATAAAAGTCATATGGAAAGAAACACATCATTAAATACTAATTAATTGGTACTCAACATATTTTGTATAATATTATCCTCATATTTTACTTTGTATTTACTTTTTTAAAGATATTTATTTAAATATATTGACAGTAATATTTAAATCAAATTATATTATAATAAATTTGAGAAATATATTAAAGAACTTACCTATTGTTATTGGCTACATGAAGAATAGAAATTAATAATATATGTAATCTAATACAAACAAATGTATATTGTTTTAAGAACACGTCTATTATTAACGTTTGAAAATTTTATACTGATACTTGATAGATTCAATTCAATAAGTGTTCATGTGTGGTTTTTTTTAATGTGCTATTTAATTTAAAATCCACGAAGATCGTAAGTCATACAGTCTTATGAAATGTAGATAATGAATTGTAAAAATAATAATTTAAAATGTAATGATAAATGATAATTTACATTAAAGAAAATAAAGATAATATTCTGTAATAAATAATTAATATACATTGCAATTAACTCGCTTATTATATTCGAAGAGCAATTTATTCTCTCAACTTGTGTTTAGTAATAGTAAAATTATGTTTAATAAAAACAGTAAATCGTTTTGAAATAAATCATTTTAATATATTATAAAATATATTTGTATACCGTCTTCATAGAAATAATTTTTGTTATGGTTTTTTATTGTGTAACCTTTTGTAACAAGTGTACTTGCAACATTGTCATATTTGCATATATCATATATGTCAATTTAAAAAAAAAAACACAAAATTCAATTTAAAACTTTCAAACTTTAATCTTTAACTAATACCATTTATGAAGTTTAATTATTTAACATATTTTTAGAATTTTACGATATTGTATTATTACTAAGAATGCACGTAGTTCTTTAAAAAAATGAACTTATCGAAGAAGTGATATAAAATAATAAACAAAACAATGAAAGAACCAGTGTGGCAATTCTGTGAGTCTTCAAAACCTATTCTTCAACGCTGTATCGACGCTGCTTTTAAAAGTAATAAAAATAGTAATAAATGGCTTAAACATTTCACGTCTTTAAAGAAAGAACCAGAAGTTATCAGTGATAATAACGACAAAATGGCTGTAGATGAAGAGATTCCTATCCCTATTCAAAATTCTAGTGAAAATCAAGAAACACAACAAGAAAATAAAGGAAAAAGTACTGAAGAATCAGCTGAATTTATCTCTAGAGAAGAGCTCAATTATTTGGACCCTGTGAATGGTTTTGAAGAAATAATGGGAAAGTGTTTAGAAAATACAAAAACTTTTAAATTTATGGCCAAAAATCTACCTTTTAGTTCAATTGAAAAACTTTGTAACCACATTTTTAATATTGAAAACTTAAATTTAACTTTTATTGATTATTTCTATAACATATTTGTACCGGAACTTTTGAAACGAGACAATACTAGATTAAGTTTAGATTTTTTAGTTAAAGCTAAGAAGTATAAAGAAAATTTCAATAAGCTTTTATTTATTATTGTTAATGATATAGAAATACCTAAGCATGTGCTTACAGAATACATTACCACCTTAAGTGGTGAAGAAAAATTAGATTTACTTAAATATATGTCTCAAAATGTTAACAAAGATGTCTTTTTATATCATTTAAATGCTATACAGTCCCTTTATAAGGATTGTGAAATAAATGAAGATATACAAAGATTTATATTACATAATTTTAAGCAAATACATCCGATGTGTTTGAATGATAAGGTTTTTGGTAAATTTCTTTTAAATTTTGTTCATATACAGAAAAAACATACTATTAATTGTGTAGAATTGACAAAAATTGTTGAATCTCATTCATCAGTTTTTAAAAAACCTTGTATGAATGCTTTGAATGATATTATAAAAGTAAAAAGTTAGTCTCTATTTTGAAATTACTTCACATGGTATCCCATGTATAACATGAGATAGGTAGAGGGATCCTAGTATCAAGATACTCTTAGCTGCCCAGTTTTGAATAGAAAAAAATGTGAGAACTTTTGTTTTGGGTTGCTGACCTTAACACCATTCTACTTTTTGCCAGGGAAATAAAATATTAATTAATTCTCTTGAATGAGAATTATACCTACAAACTTTGTGTTTAGACATTGTGTCTCCAACTAAGCACTTTATCTAATAAAATACAATAACAAAATAATAAATATTTAAAAAATTGTACTAGCAATATATGTAATATTGAACTGAACATTGCAGAAATAAAGTAACTGCAGAAATAATATGAGATGAGTTTATTTTATAATGATTATTTTAATAGTTTTCATTCAACTTTTTCTGTATTTGCTTAAGTTTTTATTGTGGTGGTTGGTATGGTACGGTTCTTTGATTATGGCGTTCCGAGCGTGCCAATAGAGCACATATCACTTCGCCAATGTCACATTGTGTGGAGAAAACATGAAGGAAGTTTGTACGGTAAAAAAGAGATAATGTTACTCAATAGGAGAATGCATATTAAAAAAAAGATCCAGTTAAAAATTGCCTTCACTTATAAAAGAATAAATAAAATTAATATATATGTAACATAGAGGGTTAGTAATAAGAAATATAATACAAAGGTGTTAGCTTACAATTTAATTTTGTTATATCTAATATATTTACATAAAAATTTACATAGAGGACTAAACACAAACATTAACAAACATTGAACATTAAGGGGGCGGGGAACTTTATGAGGAAGGACATCATATAAGGGACGGATCAGCTTAGGGCAAGTGAAAAGTATATGAGGAGGGGAACCGTCGTCTAGGCCACATTCACACAGTGAGTGGTCCCTGACCCTGATCTTAGCTAGGTGCACAGGTGTACATGCATGTCCAAGGCGCAAGCGACAAATAGTTGATATAATCCACCGTTCAGTAAATCTTTGAGAAAAAAACCAAGGTCGCCTGGGAATGTTAGGTTGAATGGCAGCATAAAACTTACCTTTCTGAGATTTTGACAATTCCCAGAATTCAGACCATGACACATCCAAATGAGTTGATGCAAGAGACAACATATCCTGGGCCGAAATAGAAAAATGATCTAAATTACCACACTGTATGGCTAATTTTGCACACGAGTCTGCAGATTCATTCCCACTTATTCCAGAATGCCCTGGAATCCATGCCAAAGTAACATCCAAACCCTTTAAATAGCATGAGTACAGTTCTTCACGAATCCTTAAAATAATTGAAGACCTTAATCTACTATGAAATGGATTTCCCTTTATAGCCAGTATGCAGCTTAAAGAGTCAGTACAAATGACAGTCTGTTTAAAGTCGTGGGAATCTGTGAACCGGATTGCTTCTAACAAAGCAACAGCCTCTCCAGTAAACACAGATGATTCGGGAGGACATTTATATTGTAATATAATTTTGAATTTTGGTATCCAGCAAGCTGCACCAACACAGCTCTCCTTTGAAAGCTTTGATGCATCTGTAAAGATGAGGATGTGATTTGAAAAATTTTCATTTACTATGGATTGAAATTTTGTGTTGGTGTCCGCAGCTCCCTTGGTTAGACCAAGATTAGTGATAACAGAAGGATGGTGCACTAGTGCCTTATAAGGCGTACAGAATAAGGGATTAGTTGGATAAGAGGACAAGGGATGAGGAAGGGAGGTAAATCTCAAGAAACTATTGAGCAAGTAGGGTAGGGGTCCGCTCCGAGGGATGAGGTCCGCTAAATCAGATAGCTTAGACCATAGGGGGTGGGAAGACAGCTGTAACATTTTACCAACAAACCGGTCAGATAGGAATTTGCGACGGATAGGAAAAGGTGGATCTACATACTCCACCTGCAGTGCGTTGGTGGGGGAAGACTTCATGTGGTGGTTTGAAAGCTGTCTCAAATTGATCATTTCACCTACCTACTATATTTAATATTAATTTGATATTAGAATTTTTTAAAATTTTTGGTTACCATGTTATTCCATACTTAGGAAAGATAAATACTTATTTAGAAAACGTATAAGAAATTGAACGTAGCGGGTCTCGAACCCGCGCCTTCTGGAAACCGACCAGGCGCTCTGACCACTGAGCCATACATTCTTATCAAGCTATGTCGAAATTTTTATACACTTGTTACAACTTATTTATGAAATTTTTATGAATTATCCAATTTATTAGGACATTTACATTAGCCCTAGAACTGATTATAATCAGTTATAGATGACGTAGCATTCTTCGTTCGGCTCAAACCGGGACATCGGTTTTACAATTTTAATTTTTAAACTATTATCTTTAGTTGTTTTTAAAGATGTGCTTTTGTTTTTTAGGGTAGCTATTGCTTTTTTTAGCAAACCTACCAAATTTGCGTGTTATTTGGAAGTAACGCGGCTTTCTTACGTCTCGGTACACCGGGTTACACAAGTGAAAAACAGAAAGTGTTTTAGCGCGCTACTCTAAAGTAGTTACTTTTTCTCTATCAAACTTGGCACAGGGCACTGTCCCCCAACATTTATTAAGGGTTTATTTATCCAGTACTTTATGCTCCAAAAAAGCACTGAAGACTACTGATGAAACACATTAATGATGCCAGCTTTGAAGAAACTCGTCGAAACAGTCGTATGTCTTAACATTAGGTTCCCTCTGCCTACCCTTCTGTGTGTGGGATACAGCGTGAACCTGAAAAAAAAATAAGTGAAAAAATGACAACATCGTTTTTATAATTTATTGAATACATAAAATAATACACACCCCTAGTAGGTAATATTATTAAACTTACTTTTTATTTGTTTGTTGGTGAATTGAAAAAAAATGTGTTGTGGAAATGGAATTTGATTTGTTATATTTGTTGTAAGCCACTGTACATGCTACTCGGGCACTAATGCCGGCCATACAGGCTACGGTTTACCGTAGAGGTCTATATGTGTACGTACCGTAGAGGTCTATAAGGTACGCCTTCGCAGTTACAAAGGAGTGTGTGTGGGGCTAGACCAGACAGAAGAACTGAAGACCGCTTCGGTACACCGGAACGTTCCCACACATGCTACTGACTTGTGGTTGACATGGGCCGGCTTAAGAATGTATCATGCTTCATAAGCTATTCATCACGCTGTATCCTACACATTTTCGTACCTCCCATAAGAATCTTCAGTTGAATGTTTGAAACAAAAACACAACTTATCGATACTTACAATAAAATCTTAACTCATCGGTATCTGTACATGGAAGATATTACATTTAGCAATGTAATAGAACTTGGCCAGTTTGTCTGTGCGTTTGTTCACGATAATCTCAGAAACGTCTTAACCGATTTAAATGTATTTTGGCAAACTTCCCTTAAATATTTAGTATTAGTTTTATTTTAATCGGTTCACATAAATTTAAAACCAGATCACACTTTATCCCGCCTTTAGCAGAGTAGGCAGAAGGAACTTAGTGTTAAGATATTACGTATAATATGTGACTGATGCGCGAAATGAAAATATTTTTAAATTATAATTCAATCCTCCAAGTAGGGATCGAACTCACAACAGTCGCGTTACCGTACGTTGTGCTCCTGTGCCGCCATGGCCTTTAATATACAAAGAAGAGAAGATAAGAAGAGAGGATAAGGGTCAGCGCTCCTTTTACGAGCACAGCATTTAGGGTAAAATATTTTAACAGCATACCTAAAGAAATTAATCAAAATACCTCAACAGTTGAGACGTAGGATTTTTTTCATTTCACGATGTTTATCCATACCTGTATTTCGTTACGAATAGATACCAATAACGTAAACACATACTACTATAAAAATATTACTAAAACCTTTAGAATTTTGAACTTTGCCGCCAATACCTACGACTCGATTTCGGAATGTTGCGGCGATTTCCCTTTGATAGGTTTATGTCTGCATGCTTCGTTCTTGACAAATTGTATTTATTTTATTTTACAACGATAATTTTATATTTATTTTGTTTGAAAAAATAACTTTACAGTTACAATTTGTGATCCTGTGCGACGAATGGCCTCAATTTACTTTAAATAAATAAATCAGCTTCATGCTGTATCACGCACACAGCAGGTAGGTAGAGGAAACCTAGTGTTAATACTTTCCGTAGAATTCTGTAGGCATTGCGTTCTGAGTAGCGAAACTCAACGCCGCATTTTGCCTCAACACCAGAGCAATGAAATGGAAATATAAATTTAAATAAATATTTCATTTCCTCAAGTGGGAATCGAACCCACAACCTGTTTACAGTTACAATTTGGGCCCTTGTGCGACGAACGGCCTCAATTTACTTTCTTCTTTTAAATTGTGGTTAAATAAAATAATCTAATTTGATTATGTCAGATTTCTATTAACCGACTTCTAAAAGGAGGAGCTTATCAATTCGATTGTATTTTTTATACTTGTTACCTCAGAACTTTTGACTGAGTGAACTGATTTTGATGATTCTTTTTATATTTCATTTTTTTTTATAGTGTAGCCCTATTTTAATTTAGTTCATTTTTGACAATGGTATGTATGAGAAAATAACATAAGACTCAAATTTACATTAAGTATGTGTGCGACAAATGGATGAATAACTCGATATCAACTCAACCGATTTTAATGATTCTTTTTTTATTGGAAAGGGTACACATAAAGGGTAGTTTGGTGAAAGTTTGGTTAAGTTCAGAGTATGATATCCGGTTGAAATTGAAGAAGTCGATTTTTTTTATAAAAAAATATAATTAGGTTATTTTTTCTACTAAAATTTCTTTATATTTCACGATGAAACCTATCCTATAAGTTGCATTAGACTTTGAACTATTACCATGCCAAAATTAATTTTATTTCATACAGTACTTATCGGTATTTTAACTAATTAAATTTTTTCGAGCGCCTGGTCGGTTTCCAGGAGGCGCGGGTTCGAGTCCCGCTGAGTTCAAATTTTTATACGTTTTCTAAATAAGTATTTTTCTTTCCTAAGTGTGGAATAACACTTTAAAAATGTTTAAAAATATTTAAAAAATAGTTTCTCTCTTGCCAAACGATAATTCTTAGTAATTATCTTTGGGTAGCGGAAATTTGTAAAAATCTCCCTACAGAGATGCTAACAACATAAATAAGTTGTAACAAGCGTATAAAAATTTCGACGTAGCTTGGCGAGAACGCATGGCTTAGTGGTCAGAGCGCCTGGTCGGTTTCCAGGAGGCGCGGGTTCGAGTCCCGCTGCGTTCAAATTTTTATACGTTTTCTAAATAAGTATTTTTCTTTCCTAAGTGTGGAATAACACTTTAAAAATGTTTAAAAATAATTTTTTTCGGTTTTTATTTTTTTTAAGAAAACTATCGTGAAATTCGGGATGAAACTTAAAAAAATGTACTTTAAGACCCTAGGCTAATACCATGCAAAAATTCATTAATTTCTGTCCCGTAGTTTTTGCGTGGTTGGTGAACAAATAAACCGACAGACAGACAGACAGACAAGAATTCTGCTGAGTGGTTTTTTTAGGTTCAATAATCGACATATTAACCGACCTAATTTTTATTTTTTTTATATCTTTCATGGACAGAATTGACTTTTCTATCCTTTTAATATATATAGAGATTACGCTTTTGCTCCTGCACAACGGCTGGCCTGGCCTAGTAAAAATATTTTTTAGTTATTTTCATTTGACAACGCAGTATAGCCAAAGGTAAGCGCGAATCTCTATATATAATAAGACAGTAAAAATATTTTGTCTATACATTTAGTAATTTTGACTGAAATGGATAGAAGGACACTTAAAAAGAATAATAGAAAGCAAAAAGATTTTTTTTTAATTTCTTGTCTGTCTGTCTGTTTGTCTACGTATGGTCACATTTTTCTCTGAAAGTACTGAACCGATTTACTTGAAAGTTTCACCAATTGCTTTGTTTTAACTCAACAATTAAAGTTTTTTTTTCATCAAAATCGGTTCATTAAAAAAAGATATCGTTATTTGAATGAACTCAAGGCATTAGTTTGCCTGCGAATGTTATATAACAATCGCGCTGGTAAGATTCCTAGCTAAAGAGTGACATTTGAAACGTCTTGGTTATGACTGTTGATAAAAATATATATTTTTAAGCACTATTATATAATAGAGGCCATTCGTGGCGCAGGAGCACAAAGTGTGACTGTAAAACCGACTGGTTGTGGGTTCGATCCCCACTCGAGGAGATGACATATTTACTTAAATTTATATTTCCATTTCTTCGCTCTGGTGTCGAGGACAAGCGCGGCGTTGAGTTCTACCACTCAACACGCAATGCCTCCAGAATTCGGCAGAAAGTGGGGAACGGAGTGTCTTAACACTAGGTTCCCTCTGCCTACCCTGCAGTGTGTGGGATAAAGCGTGAAGCTGATTTATTTATTTTACTATTATATAATATTTTATACAATAAAATAAACAAAATGTAATTGTTAGTGGAGATTACCTTCATAAATCATAACAGTTAAGTTTAAGTCGTAATTAATTCAACACAGAGATAAAGAACGATTTGATCTTGAAAGAAATATCAAGCAAATACAAAGACTTTTTGGTTCGTTCGTTCGTTTGAAATAAATCTATATAAAAATACATAAAAAATATCCTTTCTACGTGTACACTGTAATAACTACATATTTACCAATTGTACATTTAGCTAATAATATATGTAACTAATTAAAAAAACTGTACAGGAGTTAATATGCAATTATTACAGTTGTTTTACAAAGAATATCATGAATCTTACCCAAATCAATAATTTAACATTTAAGGCTGTTACTGAAGCAGTAAATTAAATTATTAACTGACATCAGCACATTTAACAGAGTGTTAAAAAACATAACAGAGGTAAAAAGAACGTAATGTTACAAAAACATATACGTATAATAAATAATTAGCTTTATGTATATTTTATAAATCAAATATCAACATTGGTCGTACTTTTTAGTTCGAAACAATCAAAAATTCTTATAGAAATTACGATAATGTCGTAAAAAAGTCATATTAGAATATTACAAATTTAAGTAATCAAAAATTATATTAGAAATCATTTTAGTTGTCAATCAATTCTGCTTATTAAACCAATAATCATGTCCGTTTAAGCGGGCGAAGCCGCTGGCGAGCCGCTAGTATTAAATATAGAAATAAAACAAATAAATCCAAACTGCACACATTTATTTCAGTAGAAAAATTCAGGTGAAATTTACAAAGAAAAATTTAATAATAGATACATCAACCAGACAATAACAAACAGACTATAAATTGCAAATTTAAAGCTTTTTTCATTCAAATAATAATTAAGAACTTTTATGGCTTTTTTCGAAAAAATCTTTGTTTCTTTTTAAATTTGCAATTTATAGCAAAAAAATGTTTCTAATAATGAACACTCGAGTGTAATCACAGTTTTATTTTATAGTGTGACGACTCCATAACAATTGGAAAAATTAAAAGAATAGTAGAGATTCTAGAAGGCGCGGCGTAGTGTTCCCCCAGTTAATAGGCAATGTTTCAAAAATTGAAGGGTATATGGGAAATGAGTATCTTACAACTATTTTTAAACATTTTAAAAGTGTTATTCCACACTTAAGAAAGAAAAATACTTATTTAGAAAACGTATAAAAATTTGAACGCAGCGGGACTCGAACCCGCGCCTCCTGGAAACCGACCAGGCGCTCTGACCACTAAGCCATGCGTTCATGAACGCAAATGCGTTCAAATTTTTATACGTTTTCTAAATAAGTATCTTACAACTAATTTCTTTCTGCCGATCCCGCTATATGCGGAATAAATCGTGAAGCTTGTTAGTTTTTAAGGTATAAGTGAAAAAAAAAATAGATAATCTTTGAGTTTCTTAAAATACGAGGAGAATATATTCAATACAGGTATCTATTACTATCGTATAAAAAAATAAGGTAAACTATAGAAGTACTAAATAGTTAATAAATACTTAATAAAAAATTCTAACTATTAGTATTCGTATTTAAAAAAATATACAACTCGCACAGACCAACTTAAATATAAAGAAACAATTATCTTTTGCGGGGATATTGTACAGCATACAGCTTCACGCTGTATATCCCCGCAAAAGATTTTTTTAAAATATTCCGGCCTGAAAACTCAGGGTAAAAAAATATTGTTGCAATTAACTAGGAGTAAGTATGGAGCCCCCAACTGTGCAGGGTAGGTAGAGTACACTTGAGTATCAAGATACTCCGCCGGATTTTAAAGACATTGCCTATTGAGTGGCTGAACCCCGCTCTTCCTCTACTAGGAGGGGAATTAAATCCAAAACCGTCGCGTTTACTGTAGCGCTGTTTCACTGTGCCTCAACGGCCTCGTGTGTAGTATGTATATAAATATATATTATGAATATATACAAAAACCGCACAGTTTATACAATAAATTTTAAAACATATTAGAATCAATATTACGAAACTTTCGTTTTTCCTTTTTCCATTTCTTATAACGCAAAAGTAATAAGAGTCGTCACATGTACCAACATTCCTAACAACAATTTTTGTCTATTATATAGAAAATCACAGTTTTTTTAGCCAGAGCTAGAGAATTTAAGCGTATTTTGTGTGCTTTCACATTTTTTTCGAATAACATATTATATAAAATTATGATTTTACAGATTACTACTACTATATTGTGCGTAGACATCAATCATTCAGCCAAATTTTGAAGATAATAATTTGAAGATATAATAGAATAATTTTAAAAAAATATGAAGAAAATTATGAAGGATTTACAATTCATGAATGATTTATAAAAATCTCAAAAATTTTGTAAGTTTAGGAAAAGTTTAATATTATAGATACTATGAGATTGAAATTGAAAACAATTTAAAAATTTCCAGAATTTTTAAAAATCCTTGACAACAGTTTCCAAATATATTTCAATCTATATTTTTTTCAAACTATCTGCACAGATTCAATATAAAAGTCCTAATACAGATTATATAAACTTAGAAATTAAATACTTATTCTACTTACATTTATTTAGAAAGTAAATGTTTATTTACTTAAAAAAAACATTAAAATAGGCGGCTTTTTGAATTGAAATGACTTTTTGCCGTATGAACACATTTTTATCGAAAAAATCATCAAAATTTTATCAACATCAGTCTTTTTGGGGGGACTTTTTAACAACTATTTAAGCGATTGAGATCAGATTTGTTTTTTACATTGTGACTTATGCCTACAGATTATACAGAAAAATGTAAAAGTTACATATAAAAAGTGTATAAAAGATTATTTTTAATCTACAACTACATTTCTTATGCTTAGGTTAAAGATTACTAAATCTAAACAATTACAAAAATACCCAAAAATTGTTGCATTATTATAAAGAACCCTGTTAATTCGGAAATTCGCTTTGCTTTCGCCATTTTTCAAACACCAGTTATAATATTAGGAACATATTTTTTGATTTATCATGGAATATATATTTTTAGACGGTGAGATTTATTGTAAGGCTTAATTTTAGCTACTTATATTGCATATAAAATTGTTTAATTGCACTGTTTATAGTAAATATTAATAGTTAAGCGTAAAATATTTTTTAGTATTATATAATATATTAATGATACATAGATTATAAAATCTTAATTGTAATAACTGCAGTAACACACCTTGTTATATTTTGAATTTAGTTTACCGATTTTAACTTGTGCAAAAATATTAACATAATAAAAAAACGTTTAAGTATGTAATGAAAACCAAAAAATGGATAAATATTCTTATCAAATAACTGTAAAAGTAGAAAAAAACTGTTTCCTTAAATGTAATAGCAGTATTTTTTTTAACTCAATATAATATTTGGATAAGATATTACTTCATGTTACGTCTAAAATTAATAAATGTTAACGTTAAGAATAACTAAGGTTCTTGAGTACAAAAAAAAGTTTTAAAAAAATGAACATACTTTTGTATAACAGTGGAAAAAGTTTGAGCACTAAAATCTATTTAAGGCTTAAAAAATAAAAAAAAAACAAAAATGATAGTAGTTTGGAAAAAAAATAAAATCAATTTTTTTCAATGTCAATAGACAATTAATGACAGATAAGAAAAGATAAGGTCAAAAGCTTACATTATGAAAATTAGTTTAAATTTACATAAATCACTAAATAATTATGTTATTTTGTTGCAAACATGCAATAAAATACAGTATAAGAGAAATAAATTAAAATAAAAAAAGCAAATAGAGATCAATTTTAGTGAAAAAATCCAAAAAAACATGGAAATATTAGTAAATTAATATAAAAAGTCAATTGGGACAATGTAAATACAATTTTTTAAACAAAAATACAGATAATAAAAGACAAACTAACCAACTATGTCAGCCAGTTTCTCCCTCCTTTCCACATGGTCTGGTTCCACACAATGTGCCATAAGAACCGATTCTCCAATGATTAAATTCTCAAAGCATAAAGAACATGCATATATGGCATCTCCAAAGCAAACTATTTTATTATCATCCCTGTACATTGTCATAGGGTTTAACACTGTGCTAGGTTGAATTTCTTTGCCGGCACTAACACATTTTTTTATATAAGCAGTTTTGTACAGAAAATGTATTTTTTCACAATGCGTTTGGCTTAAAATATGTCTTAATAGACCATTTTCCTCATTTTGAGTATCTTTGCACGATGGACAATGAAATATAATTGTATTTTTAGCTTCATCTTCACATTTTAACTGAATGCTATGAACTTGCACATAGAATGTTATTCTTTCTATTGCTGCTTTTTGTAATAATGTATTATAAAGGTGAGAATCTTCAAAACTATTGTAGCTTACAATTTGTTCAAGAGATTCTGAATAAGCTGTTAAAGTAGATGAGTCCAAGCTAAAATTTCCTATTGAAGATGTTACAGACAAGGAACCTTCAGTTTTGGAGGTCATTCCTGAGTCGCTTTGTGATGATGGAGAGCCTGGATCGTGACATTTGCACATACATTTATCAATTTCATCATAGAAAGTGACAGTTTCTTTTTTATCTATAGAAAACAAATTTAACATGGCATCTCTTAAATCGGGGAAATCAAAATGTTTTATTTTCTTCTTATGGCTGATATTTGAACGTTTTGTAGCTTTTTGGAATGTTATACTTCTTGTTTTTGTTTCATTGTAACTTTGAAAGTATGTTTTGATAAAGTTATCAATATGATGTTTCATCGAAACAAGTTGTTTTCGCAATTTCAATTTTGTTTGTATGTCTTCTTTCTCCATGATTATGTTCCAAGTGCTCGGAGTTGAACTTCGTTCCTCTATATCTAAAGTGTTGACATATTTAACTTTTCCAAGGCTTTGTGGTAAATTTGATATATCAGTACCAGGTAGCGCTGTTACAATTGCTTTTGAGCGGAAAACCTTTGAAACTTCAATGTGAAATTGAAATTCATTCAACATTTTTTTCAAAAAGCAATCCATTTTTTCCAATTTCATTTGATAATTAAGTAACAACCTCATTCTTTCCTCTTCATTCTTATCTAACTCTACATCAGCGAAAGACTCCAGGCTGGCAGACAGTACCAACTGGTTTTCATCACTTAATTCATTTTCTGTTTCAGTAACTTTACGACACATTTTAATATTTTTATGTGATGCTACTGAAACATCAGAATCTGATTGATCAGATAAAGAATTTATATCTAAATCATCTTCAAATGGTGAAGATGTCTCATCAGACATAGCATCAAACAAATCAAATGATTTATTAAAATCAAAACCTTTAAACCTTTCACTGAAAACATCTGAACTCTTGCATTCTAATAGAACATGTTTCGGTGTATTTTCTACATTGCTGAGGCTGTCCTCACTCAGCTGATTCATAGATTGACTTGCCTTTCGTATATCTAGTTTGAGTTTCTTACATTTTCGACGCTTTTCTCTCACCGGAGCTTGTACACTTAAAGTTAGGATATCAGTATCAGATAAAGAACCTTTTTTTGCAGCAAAATTCTTAACAGATTCTGGAAGTTTTAAGCTGGTACACTGTCTTGATGTAGAATCAGGTTCCGTAGACTCAAAGTTTATTATAATAGGCTCTTCTCCTACGTATGTGTGCCTGCGTTTCTTAATATTAGCCTCTGATATGCTATTTTCTGAGCTGTCTTCTGATTTCTTGAAATAATTAATGTTCGAGAGCATTTTCCGCAACGAAAACGCCATTTTCATCTACTATGTTACATACAAAACAAGATTTTCACATTGAATTTTATTGTTTGGTAATAACAAAAACTTTTGGAAACAAAGACTTAGTGGGAAACAATAAGAAGTTGAGTTGAAAATTGTAATACATGTACTAATGTAGGTAAAAGATTCCTTTTTATATTTTTTAAATACAGTTTTTATGTAAAGTAAACTAAAATACCTCCAAATTACATTTTTAAAATAGATTCTTTGTCACTTGATATTTGTCAATCAAATCATATGTGGTAAAGCGGATAAATTAAAGAGTAGCTTTATAATTTAACATGGCGGCATGTTTGAAAAAAATCAATACTTAACTATTTCAAATGTCATGATATAAGTAGCTTTTCAAATTAGCAGTATTACATTTATAAAAATTGCCAGTGTGATAAATAATTTTTAGCTTTATTATTTATATATTAAAAATATTTTTTCTTATCTATATTAATAATAATGCGTGAAGCAAAAACTTTAGACCCCTTTTTTACGAAAATTGCGTGGACGGAGGAGTATGAAATTTGGCACACTTATAGTGAATGCTTATGAAGTAGTGTTAAATCGGGAACAATGACTAAGATTTTTCAGATATTAAAATTAAGAAGAAAAAGTTAAAACGAGCTGAAATTTAGACACAACACACCTTAATTACTAATCTTTCTCTCGGGTTTTTCACTTTTCCAATTAAATGAATATTAAAGTTGTCTTTTTTAAAAAATGTAAAATAAGCCACTCTGTACTGGTCTACAGTGATTCAACTCTGTAGTGTACAGTGACTCTATCAGTACACAGTGGCTTGGCAGTATAATAGCCAATTAAAAATTATGTTGTATATTTATTTATATTCATTCGTCTCTTAAGTCTAATATTTATCAAAACCAGTCACGTAAAAGTTATAATATAAATCAATTAAGATCAACTTTAATACTTCAGATTGTTTTCCAATAATAACTCTTTAAAGTAGCGAACGGGACTTTTAATTCTTTCGATGCTTTATGCATGGAAAGTCCATTCCTAATAAAAACGATTCCATATATTATCTTCGGAGCTATTTGGTTGGTTGAGTACTTAACAAACAGATTCGTGAGTACACAGTGACTCATGTAGTTTTTAAAATTGAGTCACTGAAAACGTGGTTGCCATTTTAAATTCAATAGCACACAAATAAAACCTAATCCGCCAGACGTTACGAGAATCTATGCCACTGCCCGCTGCATTAACGCCATTTTCTATCAAAATTATAACATTCAATCAATCTTTAAATATTAATGAATAAAAACTCGTCTAATTTACCTTGGAAAGTAATTTTTCGATTAGCAAACCACATAAATACATATATCATGTCGAATTGTCGTCAGAGATCACTGGCTTGTTCGTATTCTGGTGTCAAACGCTACCGATAAGTGATGGAGACAAATAAATATTGCTGTTCTATTTTGGATATGTAAGCGTGAGTCAGTGTACCCGCCTGAGCCACTGTTCCCGACCCGACCCTACAAAAAAAATTGTTTTATCAAATTAGCCCAGTCGTGGCGCAGGGGCATAGTGCTGCATACTGCAAACGCGACTGGTTGTGGGTTCGATTCTTCAGAAATATTTTTTTTATTTAAATTTATATTTCCATTTCTACCCTTCTGTGTGCGGGATACAGCGTAAAACTGATTTATTTATTTAGTCCCTCAAGTGTTTACACACACAACTAAAAAACATTCCGTTTAAATCCGTATCAATTACTTTATATTTTTAAAGTTCATACATTTAGAGAGAAAATAAAACAAATTAATTCATTAAAAGTCCCTTATAATTAAACACATTAAGTATACAAATTAGGATGTTTTTCAATCACAGCCTTGATTTCCGGCGACAGAGCCGCCATCTTGCTTGAAATGAAGAATTTCAGTGTTTCCCGTAGAGATGGCGGAAAATAGGGCTCATCTATTTCTTTTGAAAGTGACAAAAAACATGATGAGAGACGCCATCTTATTTTATATTCTTTGTTTTCTGACTGTAAGGGAAAAAAAATAAGTTATAGAAAGAAAGCTGTGGCTGGATTTAGGAAAAAAATTATTGAGGTGAACATGGCCTGTTGGCTCAAAGGTTTACAGTCACTGTAAACACGACGGTTGTAACGGTTCGATTCCCACTCAGGGGAAGGAAATATTTAATATTTTTATTTCCTAGCTCTAAAGATGCAATGCGTGACGTTATGTTTACACCGAGCGTGTAATTATAAGTTCGATGCTTATAATTACCGCTTTCACTATGACACAAGAAAAACATAAAATGACCTATAATATTGAAAGAATTATTTATCAATCATATTGCAATAACAAAGAAAAATAAAAATATTTACAAACACACACACACACACGCGCGCACACTTAAAAAAATTGTTAGTAATTACACTGGTCAACCTGAAAATTGGCTTTTACGTGAAACTGCACTATATACTTAGTATTTGACCCCCTTAATCTAAATATAGAACTTAAAATTAAAAGTTAGCTCTTATTAATAATTTATGCCATATTTAATATAATACCGGTTAACTTGGTGGATCTAACTCTATATTCTGAGATTTGAAATCATTTACTCAGGGCAACCCCCGTAAATTTTGTTATTACGTTTTTGTTTATTGTATCTGATAGAGTATGTGTTCGATTTGTTTGTTAAAACGTGAAATTTTATAAGTCTTTTTATCATTTTCGACAGTTTGTGGTGCAAATACTACAATTTTAATAATGTCACGTAACTGTTATATAGTGCAGACTGTTTATGTTACATATGTGGTAAAGTGAATTTAAGTAGTCACAGGTGCCCAATAGAATCTAAATTCATTATTTTGGAATTAAAATTTAAAGTCAAGATAAATATTGGGTACCACATTTTAGTTGCAGTATTCCATTGCATATAAAAATTAAAATTAGCTTCACGCTGTATCCCGCACACAGCAGGGTAGGCAGAGGGAACCTAGTGTNACACACACACACACACACACACACACACACACACACACACACACACACAAACGCGCACACTTAAGAAAATTGTTAGTAATTACACTGGTCAACCTGAAAATTGCCTTTTGCGTGAAACTGAACTTAGAATTAAAAGTTAGTTCTTATTAATAATTTATGCCATATTTAATATAATACCGGTTACCTTGGTGGATCTACTCTATATTCTGAGATTTGAAATCATTTACTCAGGGCAACCTCCGTAAATTTTGTTATTACGTTTTTGTTTATTGTATGTGATAGTGTATGTGTTCGATTTGTTTGTTAAAACGTGAAATTTTATAAGTCTTTTTATCATTTTCGACAGGTTTGTGGTGCAAAAACTACAATTTTAATAATGTTACGTAACTGTTAAATAGTGCAGACAAGTTTTGTTACGTATGTGGTAAAGTGAATTTAAGTAGTAAGAGGTGCCCAATAATCCAATGTTTAGAATCTGCTTACTTTCATTATTTTGGAATTAAAATTTAAAGCCAAGATAAATCTTGGTTACCTCATTTTAGTTGCAGTACCTCCATTGCATATAAATTAGGATTAATGAAAAACTTTGTTAAGGCTCTCAACAATGATGAACCAGCCTCCAAATATTTGCGACGTAAATTTCCACATCTAAGCGACACCAAAATAAAAGATGGGATTTTCGTCGGTGTCGGATGTCCTTACATCACTCGAATTTGAGAATGATGTAAGGACCAAAACTTTGATTCGATTTTACACAGCATCGAAAAATAGGCATAGGAATTATTTAAAGCAGTGGGTTATGGTTTTTTGGATAATATGAGATGTGCAAATTACAACAAGTTTGTGAAGAATGTACAAAAGTATTGGCTGCAATATGTGTCAAAAAAATCACTTTTTTCACTCGATTTTTTTCTTCTTAATTGCGGTAATAGTAGTAATGAACATGGTGAACGATTCGACAATGGAAAATAGATACAGCGGCTGATGGAATACGTCAACGTTAGCGAACTACTGCCGGAACTAGACTAAAGATACTCTTGAAACTGATTTCAAAAAACAAACAAAAAAAAAGAGAAATTCTTGACTAAATAATGATGAAATACTCCGGAAGTATTTAAAAATACTCAAATTCATGTAAAAAGTTCATGTAAAAATTTGAATAAAAAAATTAATGAACATATCTAATTTTATAAATAATTCTATGAAATTTTACTCTTAAGTCTCATTTTTTCAAACTAGCAATATTTTTTAAATAGGAGCCGACTTTAAAATTTAGTTTTACAGTGACCCCAAATTAGTAAAATAATAAAGCATTTATTTTAAAGGCAAACAAAAAATTCATTTTTGTAGACCAGTGTTATTTGTTCAATGTAAAGTTTTTTTATACAAGGATTCTCTTGATAGTCTTCACATATGCAACATAAAAGATAGATAAAAAATCACAACCCAAACAAAAAATAGTTTAATCAACTGCACAGCTTTCAACATAGCATTGGTTAAGGGCCATTGCGATTTTTCTTTCACATTCACACACATCCATTATGTCATCACACTCATCCATTATGTCCGAGAATTTTGTTTCGTTATAAGAGACTCCGTTGAAAGGCCTCCTTTGTAGGCAGCACTATGCTGTATAGCATAGTGTACCCAATGACCAAATTCTCCAACTATCCAATTCGGGGACAGTTATTTCTTTTAACGCTGTATCCCGCAAATAGCAGGCAGTGCGATCTTAGTATTAAGACACTCCGTTCCCCACGCACCGCCGAGTTTTAGGGACAATGCGTGTTGAGCTGTAATCGAACTCAATGCCGTGTTTTAACTAAAAAAGAAAAAAAAAACAAAAAAGATTCCCAAATACCTTAATCAATTGCAAAGCATTTAACAAAGCGTTGGCTAACGGCCATTGCAATTTCGTTTTGTCCATCACTCTCCGCCATAATGTCCGAGAACTTTGTTCCGCTGTTAATGACTCTGTTGAGAGACCTGATATACAACATAGTGCCTCTACGTACGCAGTGATCAGACTCTCCGGATCGTGGATTGACTGGAACCATAAAAAAAACCATTTACAATTAAAAAAAAGGTGTTTGCAGAGTAGAAGGAACTTAGTGTTACGACATTCGCTTCTTCAAGGCATTGCGGTTTGAGTGGAGGAACGCAAGGTCGCGATTTGTCTATCAGAACGTGGAAATGAAAATAAATATAATCATTCCTCTGAGTGGGACTCGAGCCCACAACCTTCCCGTTTACAGTCACTACGTCACTACGTCACAATAGCTTCTAAAGTATGTATAATAAGTAAAAATAATGTTTTACCTGAAAATGAGCATCTATGACATCAGATACGTTAGTCCCTAACTTCGCCAAATTCTCCAAAGTAGGCTCCAGAAGAAACTTACCGACGTCAGTTTGCACTTCCTCTATTATATCTAAAACAATAAATTAAATAATTAAAAAAATGAACTGACTTTGAATATCTATCAATTATTAAATCACCTATACACAAGTAGCCTCTAGAAATGCGTGGTTATCTCGAAAGTAAAAGTTCTTTTTTATGGAAAAAGACAAGGCAAACAAGGGTATGGGTCACCTGATGGTTAGAACACCAGAGGAGCTGTAGGTGCGTTTCCGTCCTTTAAGGTAATTATTTACTTATGGTCAGAGCATTGAACGGTTTCCAAGTGGTGTAGGTTCAAATCCCGCGGCGTTTTTAAAAAAGTATATCCAAGTATCCAAAAATACACTCACCAGTCCTATCAAGACCAATTTCGTTGCTGATATCCGCAGACGTGTCTTGATGTTGTGCATCCTCTGTAGCGCTATCTTCGGATTCGTCCTCATTTGAATCATCTTCTGATCCGGATACATCTTAAGATATTAAAAAAAATACAATTAAAATACTTTTTTATAAAACGCAGCCTGTAGTGACGCCAACTTTATTTTATAGCAGGCTACATAAAGAATTTAGAGTTACATCACTCCGTTTTTATTCTATGTATTTTTTTAGATTCACGCTTCATCCGACATGTAGCAGGGTGGGTATTTTAGATAGAGTGAACGTAGAGCCTTCTCTCTCCTCTTCCCCACGTTCTTCCGATTTCTGGAGTCATTGCGTGTTGAGTGGAGGAAATTAACGCCGCGCTCTGCCTCGTATAAATATTTAATTTTCTCGAGCGGGAATCGAACTCACAACCTGTCGCATTTACAGTGGGACGCTTGTGCATCTACACACTTCCGCCAAAAATGACAACTTACATTCATCCTCGCTCCCCTCCCCGTCGCTAAGCTCCGCGGCGGCGCCCAATTTATTTTTCATTGTTTGTTTGTTTGTCGTACCTCCCAAACTATTACCTGGAGAAAAAAAACAATTGTTTAATAATACGCTTAATCATTAATTAATGATAAAAAAATGTTGAATAAAACATTCATCATTTATTAATTTTATTTGAAGCTTTTTAATATTCTTTATTTCATTAAATACCCATATTGAGTAGGTTTTCTTTAGTAAAATATATAATATTACTCGAATTTGAATTTTAATGGTAGTGTAGTGAAGACTTTATATTCTTTTAAAACGTGACGTGACATAGCCTGCTTTGTTAAATCGTTATTTGCTACGTTTAAATGACGGTTTCAATCGCTTGCGATTTTTGCGTCAGTTTAGATTTATTATCTCTTTTGGGTATTTTCTTAAATTTCTTTCTTTCAAGTGTGTAAAACTTTTCTCTTTGTGTACATTCAACGTGAAGCTGATTTATTTTAATCCTTCCCTCTCACAGCAGGCAGGAGGAACCTAGTGTTAAGACATTCCGTTCCCCACTCTCCGTCAAATTCTGGAGGAATTGCGTGTTAAGTGGCGGAACTCAACGCCGCGCTGTGCTGATGTCGAGCACCAGAACGAAGAAATGTAAACTAAATATAAATTTAAATAAATATTTTATTTCTTCGAGTAGAGATCGAACCCACAAACAGTCGTGTTTATAGTCTTACTTTGTGCCCCTGCGCCACGACTGGGCTTATTTCTATAATAAAAAAATATCCGAATTATTAAAAAAAACTTGATTCCGCACCAAAATAAAATAAAACATCGGTCTAATATAAGTAATAATAAGTTTTAACTAATATAAGTAACAATTAACATTTATTTCTTGTTTAATAAGTTTGAATTGAAAGAAGTGATTAGCGAATTTACGTCGTAACTATATTTACTTATTTAGAAAAGAAATATTTTTTAATGTGAACGTAGCGCGATTTGAACCGGCGCCTCTCGAAAACGGTCCAAACGCTCTGATTACTGAGGCATACGTTCTCATCAAGCTGATAGATAGATTCTAATTCTTATATGTTATCTAAATAAGTATTTTACTTTCCTAAGTGTGGAATAACACTTTAAAAATATTGAAAGGTTTTATACTTTGTTATCTAATTTATTTTTTTATTTTTAGCTACTAGTGGTCTATCACGCACATTGCATCACAGAGGGAACGAACAAACATAGTGTTAAGACACTCCGTTCTATACTCTCCGCCGAATTCTTAAGGCATTGCCTGTTGAGTGGCGGAACTCAACGTCGCGCTTAACTATATTCTAGTTTGTATCTTACCCGCTAATACAACTCGTGTGAGTCTGTCCGTGCTGTCCGGTAGTGAAGTTATCGCCTCCACTACCTCCATACACGCGTCTCTACCTATTTCATTGTGACTTAAGTCTAGCGACTGAAAAAAAATAAAAATAAATAAATTAAAAAGGAAAATAACATAAACAAAATTAATCTTTGCGCAGTGGCACAACGTTAACATGTCTGTAACGTGACGATTGTGGGTTCGATTCCCATGAGGGTATCCCCTCTGAAATATTTAATATTTTTAATTCCTCGTTTTGGTAAAAACGCAAAGCAAGGTGTTGAGTTCCGTCAGTCAACATGCAAATGTTTATACAAATAGCGGAGTATCTCTTAACACTTGGTTCTCTCTGCCTATACTGATGTGGGATACAGCGTGAGACTGAAGAAAAATATTTACCTCTAATAAAACAGAATTTTCTTTGAATCCTTTCGCCAAAGCCTTTGCTCCTGAACTCTTAAGGAGACAATCACCAAAATTGACAGCTTTTAAATTTTTTAATCTGCAACAAAAATTAAGTTAGATAGCGAATAGTGAAGTAAAATTTCCAATTACAATAAAATCATAAATTTATTAAGTTTGAAACTTGAACAACATGAGCTATTTTATCCCAAAAAAAATGCATATCTTACTAATAATAAAATCGTAACTGATCGTTCACGAAATAAAAGAAAAAATATTATATATACTAAATGTTAAGAGAAGCTTGACGGAATGCAACAGAGAAAACTGCAATTAAAACGCTTAAGTCGTGTCTGAGATTAGCGTGAACAAACGCACAGACATTTAAAAACCATTGTTTTAGGTTCTATTATATTGTTAAATGCCCCCAATAATAATTAATGAATAAGTTCTCGCTGTTTTTGAAAAATGGCGTTGCTACACTCTGAGCATGCAATTTCGTACGGTAACGAATCACTAAAGTAGTACTATATGTAACCTCAAATTATAGTAATAGTAGTAATAGTGTTTACTACAGTGTCAACTACATATATATTTTCCCTTTGTGAAAATGTGTACTTTTGTGCCAAATAAAGTGTTTTTGCGGGGAATTTTATTGCACTGCTTTAAAAAGAAAAAATCTGCAGCAGAAGCACACAGAATTCTCNAATAAAGCAGTGCAATAAAATTCCCCGCAAAAGCACTTTATTTGGCACAAAAGTACACATTTTCATAAAGGGAAAATAAATATGTAGTTGACACTGTAGTAAACACTATTCTACTATAATTTGAGGTTACATATAGTACTACTTTGGTGATTCATGACCGTACGAAATTCCATGCACAGAGTGCCGCAACGCCATCTTTCAAAGAGAACTTATTCAAGTTTTTCAAGTTAATTTTTATTGGGGGCATTTAACAATGTAATAGAACCTAAAACAATGGTTTTTAAATGTTTTGTCTTTTTTGTATTAATTGTCTGTGCGTTTCTTCACGCTAATCTCTGAAACGTCTTAAGCGTTTTAATTGCAGTTTTCTCTGTTGCATTCCGTCAAGCTTCTCTTAACATTTAGTATATATAATAGAATTTTTTGTCGACAAAATTTCTATAAATGTTGAAATGTTTTATTGAAGTGGCTAACTATTTATATAATTTTTAAAATGATTATTATTATTGGCAAACGATAATAATTCAGATTAGTGAATCAATAGTAATACTAATATAGTTCAAGACCGTAGCGTTTGGCGCTCCGTTCTCTCTGACTACCCCGCTAGGGATAAAGCATGAAGATAAGTTATGTAGTTAAAGCTAAGTTTTAAATAAAAATTACAACAATTTTTTTATTGATCAATCACATATTCTTGATTAGATTTCTTATACAAAGTGTTTTATCATTACCACTTAAAATGAAACCACAGTTTTAACTACTCTATAAAAACCTAATACAATTACAAGAAAAAAGTGTTTTTTTTCAAACAAAATAATTAATAAAATTATGGTTGTAAAATAAAACGCCATTTTCAAGAATGATGTACACAGACACAAACCTATCAAAACGATAATGCCGCACACGCCTCATTATCGAAATCGAGTCGTAGATGATGGCGGCGACGTTGAATTCCGTAAAATGATACGAGAGATATCCCTTTCTCGTTCTAGTATGTTTTATGCTGCCCTAACGGGCATTAGCACAGACGCTTCCACTTTGTATATTTTTTTAATAAGTGTTTTTTTCAAGAGGTCAGTCGTTGCGTAGGTTGAGGGTTCAATTGCCACTCGAGGAGATGTAATATTTAATATGTTCATTTCCTCACACTGGTAACGAGACCAAGCACGACGTTGAGTTGCGCCACTAAACATGCAATATCTCCGGAGTTCAGCCGAAAATAGAAACGGAGTGCTTAATTAATTGCTTTCCCAGCCGGTGGACTTCCCAGTTGGAAGCTCCATTAGAACTGACACTACTGACACCTTTGTGTACCTCGACAATACAAAAGTGCTTGCAGTGGCGAAATTAAATGAATTATATTTGGATTAACATTTGTCCCCCTGGTTCCCACTGGTTCCTACCATGCTATGTGCGACATGCAGAGTGAAGCTAAAAAAAAACTTATAGTCACACATAATTAGGTAAAAACAGGTAAAACACACTTAGGTAAAGCCGCAGCTATGGCAACAGCACCACGAGGTCCAACTGTATTGTCATTTAAATTTAACCGACTAAGGCGAGGGTTGTGTTTGAAGGCTTCAGAAAGAGATGATATACCCACGTGGTATATCCCATTTTGAGGCATCGCTAGTTCCTCTAATGTACCCATTGCCTGGAAAAATTGATAAAAAAATTTGAATGAGAGAGACGATTGCACTACAAAAATATATTAAAAATCTTTTCACTGTAAACGCAATAGTTATGGTTGTGGTTACTAATTGACTGACCTCTATGACAATTTAAATATTTATTTATTTAAAAAAAATCAGCTTCACGCGTGATACTTCACGTGTGATACAGATACGTGTATCACACAGCAGGGTTGGCAGAGGGAACTTAGTGTTAAGACCCTCCGTTCCGCCGTATTCTAGAGGCATTGCGTGTTGATTGGCGGAGCTTAACGCCGTGCTTAGCCTTGACACCAGAGCGAAGAAATGGAAATATAAATTTAAATAAATATTTCATTCCCTGGAGTGGGTATTGAACACACAACCGTCGCGTTACAGTGACACCCTAGTAATAGATTATTCTTTAAATTTACTACAATAAAAAAAGAATTTGTAAAATATTGTAAAAATCATCAAAACTCAAAAAAAATACTGTATTCAAACCTGAAACACAGCAGCAAGTGCCTTAGCCCCATCATTTTCCAATCTATTACGTCCTGCTATGAAGATCTTCAGTTTTCTGGGACTTGCCGAAAGTGCTTTAGCGAGTAACCTACCCCCGGTTATACCTAAACCATTGTTGTTTAAGTATAATTCCTGTAAAATTAAAAAAATATATTCTTTTTAATATTTTTATTTTTGTTTTAGCTTCACGCTACCGTATCCCATATTATCTCTGGCTACGGGATACATAGGAGAGTAGAGCCTGTGAACTTTATGTTAAGACTCTTCATCCCCCACTTTCGGCTGAATTTTTGAAACATTGCGTGTAAAATGGATTAATTAACGCCGCGTATTGTCAGAGCGAGGAAATAAATAAATAATTTATTTTTCCGAGTTAGAATCAAATACAACCGTCCCATTTACAGTTGGTGCAACTGTCTAAGTGTTTCGCATGTAGCAGGGTAAGCAGATGGCGCCTGGGAAAATAGTGTTAATTACTCCATTCCCCACAAGACACTTCCATTCCCCACATTTCTTCGAATTCTGGACACATTGCATGTTGAGTGGTGGGACTCAACGTTCCAGTTTGTTTCGATAATCGTGAAGAAATGAAAACATTAAATATTTTAATTCCTGGAGTGGAAAAATGGACCCAGACCCTGCCGCATTTACAATCACACGTTTGTGTCCCTGCACCACGATTGGCCTAAATATTACGTAAATTCTTTTTATGTAACCCACTATACCTGTGATCAGAGTTACATTCCACATTCAAAACGCGTCATGTGTCATACACAGCTTAGTTCCTTCCATATAATTCACAAAACAAAGCCGCAGGTTATATAAATTACAGTTGAATAGTCATTACCTAATTGAAGTAGATTAGTAGAGTAGCCCAGATTTGATTTTAGAAAATTTCCTTACTATTAATTATTTACTATCACAAAATTACAGTGCACAAAAATTTAGAAAACTTATCTTCAAAGCGGCCACACGCGGACTCATTTACTCTATTATATGAAAAAAAAAAATGGAAATTCAAAATATAAAAAACTAACCTCCAATTCTGAACAGACATCACTTTGTAACAACTTTGCTAGTCCCTCCACTCCTATGGGGCCAAAGGCATTATCACTCAGATCAAGTATGGAAAGACGAGCTCCGGCCTCTATCATACCATCACCAAGTGCACTCTAAAAAGAAATGAAGAAATTTTAAGGTATATTTACTGTAGCTTCATGCTGAATCCCGCATTAGGGATTTAAAAAAACATAATTACATACTTGTCTTGTTACCAGAGCAAGAAATTGAACCCACAACCAGTGCATCTACCATCAGAGTCAGTGCCACTGTCCCCCATGGTATCTGAAATAAATTAAAATTAAATATTAATAACTTACCAAAGCTGGTGGTATCTCAGTTTTCATTCTTCCAGTGAACATATCAGAGAATCTTGCAGATTTAAGTTCTGGGTGTTTGGACAGGGCTTTGGCAATTGCTTGTGCCGCTGCTACACCTAATGTGTTGCCGGTGAGAGTTAGATATTGGAGGTTCGGACAACTGTTGATTGCATCTACTATGGGTTGAGCTGAAATAAAAAATATTAATAGGCTTTTTCAATTTATGTACAGGGAGAGAGAATATTATATAAAGATATTTATTTTTCCATTTTCACTTTGTGTATACAATTGCAACTCACTAGAGTTGTAATTGTACACACAAAGTGTGCATGTTTGAAGTTATAAATATGAATTAGTCAATATGAATAATAAATGTGTGAACTGATAGTGTTTTCATTTTGTTTAGTTTGAAACTAACAAGTATACCTAAGATATTCAAAATATTAAAAAATGTTTTGTGATTTTTTAATTCAATTTACAAATTATTTTTAAAACTATGGACAGTATTATTTTTTAATGAAAGTATCATGTGAGTAAAACATCATAGCAGCAAAAAAAATGTGTATTTCTAATAACAGAAATTTAATTATTCTTCATTTCCCTCATCACAATATTGTTGCGCTGCGATAATAACAACATTTACAGTCTCTTTATAAAGCTATAACTATATAATCATTTTTATTCGCTCACATGGGTATCGAACCCACAACCTGAACCAACCTGAAATAAAATGATCTCGAAGTGATTAATTTTGTATGAATTATATATACATATTACATTAGTTATTTTAAATGACCATAAACAATCTTATAGATATCACAATACAAGTAAGTAAATATAATTACTACATATTAACTCCAACTCATCATACTTTATTTAATAATATACTCATTGTGATTTAATGTACAGAAACAATGAATATCTTTAGATTTAACGAAAGCGGGAAGAGGTTATGTATTGTAAAGACCATTATAACTACATACTACATAGTAACTGTTACTATACAAACAAAAATAAAAAAAACAATTATTTATATATGTAATATAAAATAACATGTGATACAAGTAATATCTATAAAAAAATAGAATATAATTCATACCATCTTGCTCAGTATCCAATTTTAAGGATTTTCCGGAAAAATCCACACCGCTCAGTGTTCTGTTCGGTTCATTAAGCGCTGAACTTATTGCGTTTAAATCAAACGACATTTTGTATACAAATGTTTATTTAAAACAATAAATAACAAGGAAACAATAATTTTAACGAACTTTTCATTAAATTTTTTGGCTTCGCTTTGTTTGTTCAGTTCTGTCAATTCGGCACATGTCAGATTCATATGTCAAAAATGAGTTATAGTCCGACAAAACCGGTATTGCATATGGGAAGCACGCGCGGTAGAATTGCGCAGAACGCATATTTTGATATCTGCACATTTCCCCGCAAGGGCTTGCGGGGAATCGGTGCGGCGTGTGAGCGGGCGATCACAACTAGACATGGGCCGTAACGTCTTTTAAGCATAATCGGTTACAACTAGTTACGGGTACACGCGTAACTAGTTTCAAAAACTGCTTATTTTCGTAACTACTTATACAAATGCTTTATAAGCATTTGTAAGTTTAATACGCTTACTTTTATAGTTATGATTACAAAAACGTTTTAGGTTAAGTTACATTATCTTGTTATTAAAATGTAAATTATTCATTAATTTAGCCAAATGAACTTTCCTTCATACTTTACCCAGGCTTAGGACTGGCTGCAATTTTTTTTTGAGATTTTGTGAAGATTGAATGCAGGCGTATTTAAAAGTTATTTGATTTTATATACAATATTTTTTATACAGTTTTTATATACACTTTATTACATACTTTTATACAGTTTTTTATATACACTTTATTACACATTTTTTATATACAGATTTTTATATAGGTTTTTTAGTATATACTTGTTTAAATATTTTTTATATTATAGGCATTTTTTTATACAAGTCTTTATATATACTTTTTTTTAAGTTTTTTTTAATATATTATGTACAGTTTTTACAAATTTCATATTTAGACATTAAATCGATTTGGATCCAAATTTGAATTTAAATACGTAAGTTGCGTTATTTTATTTGTTTTTAGTCGGGTGCGGCGCTCATTTATAGTCAGTCCAGCTTTACTGAATATCCGCTCACAAGGAACGGAAGTCGCAACAATATTCCCATATTTTCTTACCAAAACGGAGTGCCAGTCTGTTGCTGCTTGCCTATTAGTGTATCAAGGATTGACCATGGCGAAAATTTATCTTTGGTGATGGAATCTGCTGCAGGAGCCACCGTCGGTTGATTGGATGAGCTTCGTCCATTGATATTTGCCGCAACCATTTCTTCAACTTTTTTTTTTATTTTAGACGCTTCTTGGGGATCTGAATAAACATTATTTTTGTACCTGGGATCCAGGAACGTACAAATGGAAAACGTTCCACTCCTCTCTACTCCTTCGAAGCGGGTTTCCAGTCCTGAGGAAAGCAACGAAATAATTGATTTAGTTACATCTGAAAAATTTTCAACTTTAAGTTTATCACACGATCCCTTTAGGCATCTTGTCATAACTATGATAGAGCTAGCAGTAATATAATTTTCACCGCTCATTGCTTTAGTAGCTTCATAAAATGGTTTTAGAACCTTACAAAGCTCCGCGATCATGGTCCACTCTTCATTTGACAATATTGGCAAATCTTTTTTTAATACAGCTATTGTTGCACGTATGTAGCTCTCGAGCTCCACAAACCTCTCGATCATGTGGTATGTGGAATTCCACCTTGTTGGAACGTCTTGGATGAGGCGCTTTGGCATAAGATCTGGTTTGTCTTGGGTTTGAATTTTTATAAGTTTCTCTAAAGCACTGGTACTTGTTTTAAAGTGGCGGACTACACATTTTATTTTGTCAAGACTGTTTTGTATAATGTGTAAACTATCTTGGACTATCAAATTAAGGGTGTGTCCGTAACACCCGTAGTGCTTCCAGCCCAAGTCTTTTATAGCTTTTTTTATATTTGGGGCATTATCACTTATAACGAAATTCACGTTCTTCGTGACATTCCACTCTTCAGTAATTTCCAGAAGGGAACTTTGTATATTTTCACTACTGTGTGGACCTGTTAGTATTGCACATTTTAAAAGTAACATTTTCATGTGAAAATTTTTGTCAATATAATGTCCAGTTATTGCAAGGTATGCATCATTAATTCTCGATGTCCAGAGGTCTGTTGTTAAACAGATATTTTCTATGTCTGAGATTTCTTTTTTTTTAATCTCTGTTGTCTTATTATATAAATTAGGAATCAAAATATTTGATACCGTTTTTCTTGACGGCAATTGGTAGCCGGGTATCCATCGAACGAACTTTTTAAATGCCCGTTCTTCAACCAACGAAAATGGATGATAACCATCAATAAATAATTCTATCAAATCATTATCTATTTTTGTTTTAGTATCTACCGAAATTTTTTTCGCCGTGCCATACCCATCAATCCGCTGTTGAGATGAACAGTGTAATGTGGAGAACATGGTAGAGGACCCAGGTACTGATGATGACGTGCAGGGCTGTATAGATTGGTCTGCAATATTTACTGTATGCGGTACCTGGTTTAATTGAATAGGAGCACGTAAATTTAATTGAGCCGTAGAGACTTGCTCATAAGCGCTAAAGTGCTTTCGTTTCAGGTGTGTTTTTAAATTAGCTGTAGAGGCTTTGTAACTGTAAATTTCTCCACAAATATTACACTTAGCTTTTTTTTCTAAAATGTCAATTTTTTTAAAAAAATCCCATAAAATACTTGAATTTGCGCGCGACATTATTCTTTCACAACTTAAAATAATTATAAAAAAATTAACCTAATCTAAATCTTCTTATTAATAAATTGTTTTTCACTAAGTTCACTAAGTTTATTAAAAATATATATATTTACACTTTATATACACTTATATTTATATAGTACATAATATCAACTACACAAAAATATTATATTCACAATTCAAATTAAGACAACAACTTTCGATAATCGCCAGTTATTAACTGGCTAACTGCCTAAATTTTCAAAACTAAAATATTTAAAAAATATAAACGTATTTTTTTCAAAATATAAGCATTGTAACAGCATATTTAAACGTTATAGGGATGTAGTTAGTAAAGTAAAATAATTGGGGATTTATTTATTATAATTTTCTGTCAATATATTTATTTTTTAGTTTCACGCTTTATCCCTCACATATCAGGGTAGGTAGAGGGAACCTAGGAATGTAGAACATGAAAATATAAATATTTAATTTCCTCGAGTGGGAACCGAACCCACACCAGACTTGTTCACAATCGCACTCTTGTACCTTGACGTGCATTTTTTTTTATTTCACACTTATAAAATATTCAATAAATGTACACTGTTTCAAATTGATTTATAAAAAAAATATTTAAACATTAAACGTAGTTAATAACTAAATTTCTCGGAAACTAAAGTTGTAATTTTATTTTAATTATCGATATAAAAATAATATTCGATCAAATCACGTATAACGTCTCTTTTTTTCTTGCGGAACGTACGAAACAGAGCGAGATGCAACTATACTAGTGTCGATGTAATTATTGAAAATAATATAGATTTTTATAGAATTTTCAAAAATATTAAAAATAAAAAATGAATCAGCTTCACGCTGTATCCCGCACACAGCAGGGTAGGCAGAGGGAACCTAGTGTTAAGACACTCCGTTCCCCACTTTCTGCCGAATTTTGGAGGCATTGCGTGTTGCGTGGCAGAACTCAACGCCGCACTTAGCCTCGACACCAGAGCGAAGAAATGGAAATATATATACATTTTAAGTAAATATTTCATCTCCTCGAGTGGGGATCGAACCCACAACCAGTCGGTTTGACAGTCACACTTCGTGCTACTGCGCCACGACTGGCCTCAAAAATATTATTTATTATCATTTTAATTTCATACAATTTAATTTGTGCATTTAGATTTTAAATTGCTTTTTTGTTTTATGGCGTATGTAATAAGAAAAAAAAAATGTTTTTGTTTTAATTTTCGATATAAAAATAATATTCAATCTGCATACAAAATTAACTATTGCCGTCTCTTTTTTCTTGCGGTACGGATGTAGGAATGTACTAAAATAGAGCGAGATGAAGCTATATTAGTGACGGTGTAACTAAAATCAAATAAAATAAATCAGCTTCACGCTGTATCCTGCACCCAACAGGGTAGGCAGAGGGAGTTAAGACACTCCGTTCCCCACTTTCTGCCGAATTCTGGAGGCATTGCGTGTTGAGTGGCAGAACTCAACGCCGCGCTTAACCTCGACACCAGAGCGAAGAAATGGAAATATAAATTTAAGTAAATATTTCATCTCCTCGAGTGGGGATCGAACCCACAACCAGTCGGTTTTGCAGTCACACCTCGTGCCACTGCGTCACGACCGTCAACTACTGCCGTCCCTGTTTTTCTTACGGAACGTACTGAAATAGAACGAGATGCAACTATATGTATGAATATCGATATAAATGTATTAACAATAATATGTTATATTTGGAATTTTCATAAATATTTTTTATAGTTTAACTTCAACTTCTACATTCTATAATCGCTTTTTCGTTTCATTGCGAGTTTAATACAAAAAATTACGATGTTTTTGTTTTAGTAATCGATATGAAAATAATATTCGAGCAAATACGCCTATTCTCGTCTCTTTTTTTCTTGCGGTATGCATATAACAACCGAGCGAGATACAACTATCTGACTCTACTATGTCGATGTAACTTGATTTGATTCATAATATAATCTGTTACACTGATAGTGCAACTACTTTTGCCGTTGGAGATATCAAAGTGCTTACTGTCATGAAACTACGTATGTGAAATAATCGTTATGCGTTTGTCCCCGAAACTAGTTATGCGGTTATTCGACTCGTAAGCAGTTTCTGAAACCGATTACGTTTCATAACGCCCATGTCTAATAACAACGTTACTTAAATAAAATAAACTACCTCTGGGCTTCAAAAATAAAAAAAAGGTGAAAAATATTAATAAACTAAAAATAATTTGAGCACAATAACGTAAAATGTGAATATTACAGTTTACAGATACACTTTAAAATATACCACATTTTAGTTATAACTAATTAAAGACATGTTATGAAATGTGAAAAGTAAAATCATTTGTGTAAAAGTCAAATGAATAGAAATAACAATACATTACATTTGATCTCAATTAGCAAAAAGAAGTAAATTTTAAAGTTAGAAATAATTAATTAAAAAGAAAAATACAATAATAGTAATAATAATACTATTCACAAATTAAGGTATACATGAGCTTCAATACAATACAAACGAATAATAAAGGCAGAAGCAAGCCCTAAATATAATTTGTAAATTATTTGTATTACACATTACAATTATTAATNATAAGAGACAGTTTATGTTGTTATGTACAATGGTGTATATAATATATACATAAATATCATGTTTCATTAGTTATATAAGCAGAAGTTTATTTTAGTTTAGTTTGAAATGACTCCTGTTCATTACTTAAAAAAAAATACTTTTCGCGCCAGTCTCGATTTTATTCTCGACAACGATGAATTGAACTGCTGATTTTTTTTTTAATATTTAGATATCCTCATAAAATTTTTAGCTTCACGCTGTATCCCGCACACAGCAGGGTAGGTTGAGGGAACCTAGTGTTAAGACACTCCGTTCCCCTCTTTCTGCCGAATTCTGGAGGCATTGTAACTGTGTAATGCGTGTTGAGTGGTCTTTTTTTATTTAAATTTTTATATTTTACTATTTTTACTATTTTGTATAATTTACTAGAACATAAATTATGATTATAAAACATTTAATTATGATTTGCTAAGCGTGGGGTAAAACAACATAACAGGGTAACACTGATCGAACGTTTTCTGCGCATATGTATTCTGCGCAATTTTACGCGAGTACCTCCGATTATCAATAAGAGTTTAGACGGACTATAATTTTATCGCTTGTCTTATTTGAGGCAAAGATCTATGGTTATATAGACTATTTATATATTTTTTTAACAAATTATACCAGGAAATTATCCATGTTTTTACATATAAAGGAACCTTTATAATGACTCATACAATTCTCAATTTTTCGTCTGTTTTAAAATCTTTACAGGTTTGTTAAAGGTCAGAGTCAAGGTTAGAATCAGAGTAGTTACTCTTATTATATATACCATTAAATCAAATATAAATAGGTGTAACGGGACACCTGATCTACCATTATTTTGCACACTGCGCGTTTCCAGATTTTTAACCTGGCTGGACACGTTGACGCGTATCTTGATGCTATAAATATAAATTTTAGCATGTGAACTGATTTTATTTTGTTTAGTTTTAAACTAGCCACTATCCATGTGATATTCAAAATATAAAAATAATATTGTCATTTTTCATTTCATTTACAAATTATTTTTAAAACTATGAAGGTATGGTTTTTTACTGAAGGTATGGTTGGTATGGTTTTTTACATTTAAATAAAACGAAATAAAGCAAATAGAAAAAAAAGTTTCTAACAACACTTATTTAATTATTCATCTTCTTCCTCGTTACAATATTCCTTTGCTGCTATACTAACGACATTTACAGTCTCTTTATGTAGCTGAACTAATATTTCGAAAAATCTAGCTGTATGTTCCATACTCTCAAAAGCAAAGAAGCAAAGTTTTGTAGAAGGTTGAACTTTGCCGATTATTAAATGGCCTTCGTGATGTACTCTGCCTACGTAAAGTATTTCACCATCCTCTGTATAACCTCCCTCTACAGCATCAATTGGTAGTTTGTTACCATTGACAGCTACCCAGGTGCAATTGTAGCCGCATAATATTTCCTGGAATATTTTTATTTAAATTAGTATTTTAAAATTATGAAATTAGTAATTTACTATGAATAAGGAAATATTTTTTTTAGCTTCACGCTCTATCCCGCATAAAGTGGAGTAGGCAGAGTGAACCTAGTAAAGATTCACTGTTGATCGCCGGAACTCAACGCCGCGTTTTGTTTTGGTATGTAGAATCTACCACGCAGCTTCTTGCTTTTCCACAGAGCCATGCGATCAGAAGTAGTAAGTTCTTACTATAGGCTTTTTTTATGAAGCTTAAAAGGTTTAAAACTCCAGTCCTCCAGTCCCTCTGACGTAATCAGAGACTTTTTTCATTAATTATTTTTAATTTTAATTATCAAAATAGGGAATTTCCTAATTAGAATGTTGAGTTTTCTCGAATAATACCTTTTCTACAATTAACTATTAGATGAGTGACAAAACTACAGTATAATAGTAAAAATTTGAAATAACCATTCGAAGAACAACGGATTTAACAAAAGGTAACAATGAACTTAAATTTAAGAATATTACAACAATCGATGATATATAACACAATTCTGACATATGCAACAACACAAATTTTGAACTTGATAGTTTTAACAAAAGACGGATTTAAGAAAAAGATTACGACTAAATTAAAAAAATATTCCGTCGAAGGCTTATTTTTATTTAAGGGGAGTCTTTTGTTAAAACTATCAAGTTCAAACTTTGTGTCAGTCCTCACTTTTACAGGATTATGTCTATTATAATAGTAGGATTTAATACAACAACTTACCCTAGGCATACATTCTAAGCTATAACTCCGAAAAGCCACAAAGCCTACTCCCAAACTTGGAAGATACTTCCCAGGTAAAAGAGAGCCACTACAATCAGTCCTCATGATATAAAGTAAGTCTCCCTCATGTCCTCCTATTAAAGCGTCTTCTGGAACATCTTCCTGATCTTCGTCCATTTCCACCCATTTGAGTTCTCCACCTTTAATTTCTTTTACAAGTAAAGTTTCTATAAGTGGTGGCACTAAAACAATTGGTATTTCTGTTAATTTTACATAGTGTAACTGTCTAACTACTGGGGGGTAAGGGAGAAAACGACAATTACACCTCGTCGGCTCCAAATGTCAACCTCACCTGCTCGCGGTACTCCCTGCTAGATAACGGACGAGGCTTTGGCGACCGATCTGTGGCGGAATATCCACTTAAACCTGACTGGGCAACCGGCCAGAAGAGGCCACAAAAGCCTGAGAATCTAAATAATTCTCAAAGAATTGGTGCAGAAGGTAAGGGGAAACCACTGTAACTATTTTCCCAAGAAAGTCATTATGGAAGTACAATCAAAAAGATCACGGACGCCATACAATCCGCTTAGCAACCGGTGGTGAGAAATATGCTACCGGCCATAGGGCGGCAGGAGACCAGGCTCCCTGTGGAAATTCAGCTACTGGAATACGTGTTAAGTTGCACCAAATCCAAAAGATAGGGACTTGGAACGTGCGTGGCTTACTAAGTCCTGGGAAACTTAATATTGTAAAGAAGGAAATCATCAGATGCGGCCTTAATAGTTGTGGACCCAGTGAGACACACTGGTAAGATAGCGGTTCCTTACTGATTCCCGTGCTGTATACTTTTCTGGAAATGATAATAGCAGCCAGAACGGGGTCGCTCTTTTACTACCTGCACACCAGAGAAACTGTGTGATGGGTTTTGAAGCGGTTAACGACCGGATAATTAGTGTCAAGCTTAAAGCATCACCAGTAAACCTGACCATAGTGCAAACATATGCCCCCACTAGCACTGCCAGCGACGATACTATAGAAAAATTCTACTCAGAGCTTGAAACCACCATTGCAAAAGTCCCTAATAGAGAATCTCTGAAAATACTGGGTGACTTTAATGCCAAAATTGGAGTAAATTCACAATAGCTTGGTCATTGTGTAGGAAAAATTTGGCCTTGGTGCACGCAATTACTGGATAACCGATGGCACACTACAGATAGTTCAACGGAGACGTGCTTTAAAGGCAATAGGAGGTGAAGTCGGTGACTTAAACAAACTATCAGCGGAAATTCAAGCAGGGTGCAGACTAGATTATAATGCCTATCTCCGTAGAATATGCGAAGAAATCGAAGCTCACGCCAATAGACATGAGTCCAGAGATCTCCACAATAAGATTCGATGTATCACCAAATCACTCACATCAAGGACTTGGGCAATTGAAAATAATGATGGTGTAGTTGCTACTGAGCTAAACCGCATATCTGAGGTTTGGAAGAGTTACTGTCAATCCTTATTTCAGGACAATCAGTCTAAAAACTATCCAAGTACAGAACCCGAATTTGAGAACCTTGAGCCAGATATACTCAAATGTGAAGTTAAAGCCGCTATAATGCACCTCAAGAAAGGGAAAGCTACTGGAAGGGATGCAATCCCAATTGAAACAATTCGAGCTTTAGGCGACATAGGTGTCAATATCTTTCACATCATTTGCAACAAAGTATGGCACTCTTCAACATGGCCAACAGAGTGGACTCATACGGTTTTCATTCCTCTGCATAAAAAAGGTTCAACCAAAACGTGTAGTAATTACCGCCTTATAGCACTAATTTCTCACGCTAGCAAAATTTTGCTACACATATTAAATGAGCGACTGAAGACCTTCTTGTCTAAAGAAATCGCACAAGAACAAGCCGGTTTTGTTAAAGGAAGGGGTACACGTGAGCAAATTCTCATAGTTCGCCAAATCATAGAGAAGGCCCGAGAGTTTAACAAGCCTACGTACATTTGCTTTGTGGATTTCTCAAAGGCATTTGACTCCGTGAACTGGCCCAAGCTGTGGGATGTTCTGCTAGACATGGGTACACCAAAACACTTGTTCATCTTCTTCGACAGCTTTATGAAGATGGAACTGCGTTAATGACCACGACCGCTCTGACAAGAGTGTTACGACTAAAAAGAAGAAGAACTGTCTATGTTAAAATAGTTAATAGATTTAAAAATAAATATATCAGCTTCACGCTGTATCCCACATACAGCAGGGTAGGCAGAGGGAACCTAGTGTTAAGACACTCCGTTCCCCACTTTTGACCGAATTTTGAGGGCATGGCGTATTCAGTGGCGGAAATCAACGCCGCGCTTTGCCTCGACACTTGAGCGCAGAAATGAAAATATAAATTAAAATAAAATTTCACTTCAACGTAATCCGTAATGGGCCCACTCGTTTCACCGTGGAAACCGGGGATTACATACTCGTATACATAAATATGAGGTTGCTATGCTACGTAGCTTAGTTTGTCTGTCAGCTGTCAGTGAGTAACGGAATAGTTTTTTTATAGAAATATTGATACTCAGTTGCCGCCATATTTTTAGGCTATCGTGGCGCAGTGGTATAATCGCCATAGTTATGGGTTCGATTCTCTATCACGAAAAAAAAAGAATACTCGCTCTAATTCCTCACTCTGGTAACAATATAAGACCGGCGTTGTGTCCCGCCATTCGACACGTAATATCTCGAAAATTGGCTGGTGCGTTGAGAACGGATTTTCTTAACACTAGGTTCCCTCTACCTCCACAGCTCTATGCCTATGGACCATAGTGTGCTCTACAACGTAACTAAAGTTCAAAAAGGTGGGAGACTGTCGTGAATTGTAGAAATGCAAGAAATTATACGTGGTGTTGGATAATGTCACATAATAGGTTTGATTTATTCCAAACTTTTATATTAGATTCGGTTACGTTTACTAATAGTTTATTACTTAAGATAACCGATAGAAATTCGGATTGAAATTTAATCAATCAAACAATAACTCACAATAGCACTTCCATTCCACGGATCGTATTCCATTGGTCACATAAAAGGTAACATACTTTATATGTTCAACAGAACATTGGTATGAAATAATAGTTTTTTGTCCTTCTCCGAAGATTATCTTTCCATTGTTCCACGTTATCCAAAATTTTTTGAATTTTTCCCTTGGCAAGATATGTGGTGTGGTGATGCAGCAGAGTGGGACACAATCTGCCTTTAAACTACATTTATTTTGCTCTAATTCAAGCTAAAACATTTTTATTAATAATTAAGGAGGTATCATAACATATGTGAAGATGTCGTGGCGCAGGGGGTTCGATTCCCAGTCGAGGAAGCAAATATTTTAATTTATTTTATCTCTCGTCACAAAGCAAAGAGCGGCGTTGGCTTCCGCCACTTACGACGAAAAGTAGGAAACCGAAGTGTTTTAATGGGATCGGAGTGTCTTGTCACCATCTGCCTGCTACGTGTGGGAAATGGTGTGAAGCAAAAAAAAAGGAAATAGTTTTCCTTGATAATGGACAATAATATCAGTGGCGCAGCTATGGTATTTACTGCCTGGTGCAGCTTAGGACTTGATGCCCTTTAAAATGGTCAAATTAATTTCAGATTTCAAAACACAGTAGAGTAGATATATATTTTTTCTTTGCTTCAAAACTATAATCTCTATATATAATAAGACAGTAAAAATATTTTGTCTGTACATTTAGTAATTTTGACTGAAATGGATAGAGGGACACTTAAAAAGAATAATAGAAAGCAAAAAGATTTTTTTTGAATTGTTTGTCTGTCTGTCTGTCTGTCGACATATTTTTGTCCGCATTTTTCTCTGAAAGTACTGAACCGATTTACTTGAAAATTTCACCAATTGCTTTGTTTTAACTCAACTTAACTACTAAAGTTTAGTTCATCAAAATCGGTTCATTAAAAAAAAAGTTATCGTCATTTGAAAGAAGTCGTAATTAATTCAACACAGAGATAAAGAACGATCTTGAAAGAAATATCAAGTAAATACAAAGATTTTTTGGTTGGTTCGTTCATATAATATATGTAACTAATTTAAAAACTGTACAGGAGTTAATATGCAATTATTACAGTTATTTTACAAAGAATATTATGAATCCTTCAAATCAATAATTTAACATTTAAGGCTGTTTCTGAATGAGTAAATTAAATTATTCACTGACATCAGCACATTTAACAGAGTATATTATATAGGTAAAAAGAACATAAAGTTACAAAAATATATACGTGTAATAAATAATTAGCTTTATGTATATTTTATAAATATCAAATATCAACAATGGTCGTATTTTTTTATTTAAAACAATCAAAAATTCTTTGACGATAATGTCGTAAAAAAATCATATTAGAAGTCATTATAGTTGTCAATCAATTCTTTAATAATTTTTAATTCTTATTAAATCAATAATCATGTATTTAAGCGGGCGAAGCCGTGGGCGAGCCGCTAGTAACTATATATAAGTTATAACATTTGTTTTTGGTAAAAAATATTGCAAAAAATTAAAATCAATAGTATCGACTAGTTCACGTTCGATTGATATGATAGCACGATTGATGCCCCTTTCCTTTTGATGCCCGGTGCAACTGCACCGGTCGCAAACCCCCACCACCCCCGACTACGCCACTGAATAATGTATATCATTTTGAATCAATATTTCCTGAGATTAACGCCTCCAACCAACAAAACACTTCAACATTATAATATTAATTTATAAATACAGTATTAAATCAAGTTATACTTACATTATACACACAACATTGTTCTGGTGTGTCAGTCAGACCTACTGTGGCACTTGTAGACGATTTCACCCAAAAACATATAGCGTTTCTCGTTATTTTGTAGAATTGATTTTGATGCCTTGGCCATGTTTTGAAAGCTAGAAATAAAAAAATCCTAGATAATATTGGCTATAACCAAACTAAGTTTCATCATTTCCCCTTACGTCAGGGTAGACAAAGGCAATTGCGTTAGTGCTTTGTTCAGTTTCCGCACAAATTTTCGAGCCATTGCGTTTCACTTTTCTTTGTTGTTCAGTTTGGAAAAGAATAGAAAAAAATTAAATATTTATTTACATTTATATTTTAGTTTCTTCGCTCTGGTGTCGAGGCAAAAGCGCAGCGTTGAATTCCGCCATTCAACACGCAATGCCTCCAGAACTTGCCGAAAAGTGGAAAACAGAGTGGCTTAACACTAGGCTCCCTCTGCCTACCCTGCTGTGTGCGAGATATAGCCTATATTGCAGCCTATGTCTTATTCTGCTGCTAGCTTATAAGCTACACAACTCTAAATCCGTTAAATAATTTTTGCATGAATGTGGAACAAACAAACTTCATAAACTTTCACATTTATAATATTACTAGCAGTTATCCGTAAATCGTAATTGAAATCTAACTAAAACTTGAGATCATGTCCATATCAATTTGTTTAATATAACAAAATAATTTCTATACGATCCGATTTTTATTTACCACCAAACACTTTTATTTATAAACCCACTTCCATCGCAAGATATACATACTATTTAAATAGATATATATTTACTTGTTAAAACACCCATAGCTTCTTAAATAAAACTAAAACAGTACAGATTAAATAAATAGTTTCGTTTAAGTATTATACTATATCTAGAATCAAAAGGTTATCTAATTTGGTGCGAATGAATCGGATCAGTGGAAAGGTTAATAGAAAACAAAAAAAGCTTGAGTTTAAGTCCCATTGAAAATTATGTACGATACAATCATTCGTTTTTTTGTTTCTTTTTTTTTGCGTTACACTGGTTTCCGCCCATAGCAGGGTGGGCAGAGTGAACCTTGGAACCTAGTGTTGAGACACTCCATTCCGATTAGGAACGGAACGAAAGTGCCGTTTACCACTATCTGCTGGATCCTGAATTCTTCGCTGCCGACGGCGCGCTTTGCCTCGTTAGCTGAACTAAAAAGAAAATATTAAACATTTCATTTCCTCGAGTTCGGATCCAATCTGCCGCGTTTACAGTCACATACAAGTATTTGTGTCCCTGCGCCAGCGCTTTTCAGCGTCACATTACAATTGTTAGTTTTTTTTTTCTTTTAAGGGTTCCATACCTTTTAAGGAAAATAGGAACCCTTATATCTTGTTATTTCCTCTGTGTGTTTGTCTCTCTGTCTGCCTGTCTGTCTGTGTGTCAAGAGCCTTCATCTCAGGAACTCTAAGAGATATCTAGTTGAAATTCAAAACCATATACCCTGATCTAGGGCCCCATGATTTCCTGAAAATAACGTATTTCTACATTACTACATTTAGTTTTAGCATTTTACTACATTTACTTAAAAAAAGATATGGAAAATTTATATCGCAAAAAAATATTTTTAACAAAAAGAAAAACCGACTTCAAACAATGAACTAAAAAGTAAAAAATAATTTTACATAATGTAAATCACTACGATTTAATAAACCGTTACGATTTTTGATTTTGTGTTACGATAAATGATTACGATTTTTGATTTTGTTATTGTAATAATAAAAAAAAAATATTAATTATATTTTTGGGAAGGATAAAAAGTTCTTATTTGCTCAATTAATCTGAATTAATCGTTAATCTAAGGAATAAATGATTCATTATAAATAGAAAATTGAAGTGTATCAAGTCTCAATTACGCTTCCTGTCCCTCTACTCTGGTATGCGGGAAAAATCCTGAAGATGTACAAAAAATTGTAATCTAATATGCAGGTAGATAAAAAATCTATTTAAAAATGTATCTGTTTAACTGAAAGACTGCAAGTGAATTTAAATAATAAATAAAACCTTTAAGAGAATAGTAGATAAAACGCAAATGTGTTTCAGTACAAGAAAAAAGAAATGACATAATGCGTTAAGAAAAAACTTTTTCTAAACGCAAATTACTATGTCATCTGTATCAACGTGACACTTCCATTCGGTGATTACGGTTAGTGATGACAGTGATCGCTCTACTGTCTTGAGCATTCTTATTATTAGTATTAAAATTAAAACTACTTTGAATTTATTATATCAACGACAAAGTCTACGTGACTTTTTGATTTAACGCAATGGCGGGTAAGTTATCTTTATAACTTTCTTAAAAAAATACTCAAACTGCTTGATGAATTATAAGTAAACTAAAGTTGTTTATTAAGTATGATATTAAATTATCTTATGTGAATGTTTATTCAATTAAACTAACCTTTGGTTTTATTTAATAGTGGTTTTGACGATATTTTTTTGTTTTATGAAGGTTATTTTGTACGCTTATTTTGTTTTTAATGTAATAGGATTAATAAAGTTTAGGTGAAAGAGTAACTAGCTTACAATTTAGATTTGGGTCGCACTTTCTAATCAAAAAGTCATTCAATAAATAACAATACTATTATTACTTGAGTTTCTTTAAATATGTTTGTTTAGAATTACATTTTAATAAGCAACACACTGTGTTGTGTGAAATACATTTTAACATTATTTAATAATATTTTATTTCACATAAAATTACATAAATTCACATTAAAGGAAAATATACACTTAAATTATCATGTTGTGTTCAATAGCAGCATTATCACTACAAATGATCTCTTACAAGACTTAATATAAGAAAACACAGTTAGGCACGAAAATTATCACTCCATAGTAGTAAAAGTATATATCATTTATTATTATTAACAAAAAATATTATATCATAGAAATTTAAACATAAATTTACAAATAGTTTTATTATAAACTGTATACTACTTACAAACAGAGAGAGTAGTGCTAATATATTTGATTATATATTTATTTCATGTGATATTGAAATAGATTAATTAAAAATATCTTTAGATAATAGGTAATATTTCAAAACTCTTTGCCAAAAAATGGCTTAGTTTTATGTCTGGCTTTTATTATATACTTAGATTAAGATAAATCATATTCCTTATCTACGATGTAATATACAGTATTTTCTGATATAGCAACAAAAACAAACCATGATTTGTCTTAAATTGATATTAAAATGATACAATCTGTACTTCTATACTTATATTATAAAGTTGAGAGTTTGTTTGGTTGATCATGCTAATGCTCAGGACTTAACTGGTTCACATAGAATAATATTTTTTGTTTTGTGGAATAACAATATTTAATAAATTGAATTATCTCTTGCCAAGTAATAATTCTAAGTAATTAGCTCAGAAATGGTCTAACTGAATAAGCATGGGAAAGCTGTACAGGCTTTTAATTAATTATTTTTAATATGATTAAATTAATAAAGTTTTTGTGTGAAATAACAACACATGATTTTTTTGTCTCTAGCCCTTATATCAAGGGAGCTATAAAGGTAGAAACTCTAATTATTATTTTTTTTTCTCAGTACCTGTAAAACATATCTTTATGAAATTTAAACTCAATGTGGCTATCATGTACTACTTCATAAATTGACACCTACCAAAATGATATATATTAACAAAGATATACAATATTTATGAGCTATCTATGCCATAAGTTACAGAAAAATTAAATAGTGGAACATTTCTTTATTTTCTATATAAACATTTGCTTTTAACTGTAGTTTTGTCTGCATAGTCAACAAGTAGTTATAGACATTTGTCTATAACTACTTGTTGTGTATGATACATGTCACATTCGAGTGGGTCAAACTATTAATGTTAAGTAATATAGCCAATAGCCTTTTAATAAATGGAGTATCCAATACAAAAATAAATTTTCAGTTCAGACCTGTAGCTACTGAGTATAGAGTATATTATTCATCATAATATTAGTACAGATTTTAATAAACCTTATTTTATTTTTAATGACTGAAGCAAATACAGATTTAAAAAAACCTGTGTTTGCTTCTTTTAATGGCATTACAGATATTTTGATTATAATTCTTAGGTACATTTAGACATAAAAGATTTAATAATTATAATATAAGTATGAGAAAATACAAAAATTACTTAAATATGTATATGTTATTTAAAAAAAATCAAGGTTTACTTTTTATATGTTTTCAGCTATTATAATTGTATGCTAAATAACTACATATGTATAATATGTATGAAGCCGTTGGGTGGCATTAAGACAATGTCTGACTGTGATGGTTGTGGGTTAGATCCTTGCTGGAGAGACTTATTATATTTAATTACTAGCGACGAAGATTTTATTACAATCTCGATACAATCGAGATACAATCTATAATATCTCGAAAATTGGGGAGCACAAGGAGAATGGAATGTCTTCACACTAGGCTCCCACAGCCTAACTATATGTGATACCAACAGTTTCACTTTTAGTTTAATTTAATAGTGTAATGAAAGATATAATTTAAAAATCAAAGAAACGACGAGTACGTTCAAACTTCCAAAGTTTGTTTATTAGTTTTTTTGTTCCACGCTCTATCTCCCATATAGCAGGGTAAATAGAGGGAACCAAGTGTCAAGATACTTCTGGGAAATATTGGGAATCGAAGTGAAAATATGTCCTTCAGTGTACAAAGTCTCCCATATACACACTACAATTTAAGCAAGTAATATTATGTATTGTGATCTTTTTTTTTCTTTATTTCACCATTGAAATGCTGTTGTTGTTCAATGACGGTACTATACACCGTATTTTGTTTTCTCTGAATGGAATTGAACCGGTAACCATCGCATCTACAGTAAGATATTGTGTCACGCATAATTGTTATTACTTTTATACTATAATAGTAAAACTTGCTTAACATTTTGTATTTCCTTGGAAATAATGACTTAATGTATTATACAATTGTATTAATTATTTAAATAAACATGGTGGGTCAAGTATACTTGTACTTGAAATAGCTTATTTGTAAAGTATTCAATAATAATTAGATATAAATTGACGTCATTCTGTCGTGGCGAAACAGTGTTTGGCTGTTAATGCTACGGTTAGGGGTTCGATTCACACTCGGGGAAATCAGATTAGACAAAGCGCAGCGTTGAGTTCCGCCACTGAACACGTAATGATCTAAAGTAATTTAGCAGTACATGGGGAATGGAGTGGCTTACCACTGACTTCCCTGTCATGCTTTTAAATACTGTAATGTGTTATATTGAAACGAATGTTTTTTTAGCTTCTTGCTATGTTTCCTAGCAGAGTAGGCAGAGGGAACCTAGTGTTAAGATACACCGTTCTGCACTTTCCGCCGAGTTCTGGAGGCATTGCGTGATGAGTGACGGAACACAACGCCGCGCTTTGCCTGGTTACTATAGAGAGAATATAAATAATCTCTATATATAATAAGACAGTAAAAATATTTTGTCTGTACATTTAGTAATTTTGACTGAAATGGATAGAGAGACACTTAAAAAGAATAATAGAAAGCAAAAAGATTTTTTTTGAATTTCTTGTCTGTCTGTCTGTCTGTCGACATATTTTTGTCCGCATTTTTCTCTGAAAGTACTGAACCGATTTACTTGAAAATTTCACCAATTGCTTTGTTTTAACTCAACTTAACTACTAAAGTTTAGTTCATCAAAATCGGTTCATTAAAAAAAAAGTTATCGTCATTTGAAAGAAGTCGTAATTAATTCAACACAGAGATAAAGAACGATCTTGAAAGAAATATCAAGTAAATACAAAGATTTTTTGGTTGGTTCGTTCATATAATATATGTAACTAATTTAAAAACTGTACAGGAGTTAATATGCAATTATTACAGTTATTTTACAAAGAATATTATGAATCCTTCAAATCAATAATTTAACATTTAAGGCTGTTTCTGAATGAGTAAATTAAATTATTCACTGACATCAGCACATTTAACAGAGTATATTATATAGGTAAAAAGAACATAAAGTTACAAAAATATATACGTGTAATAAATAATTAGCTTTATGTATATTTTATAAATATCAACAATGGTCGTTTTTTTATTTAAAACAATCAAAAATTCTTTGACGATAATGTCTTAAAAAATCATATTAAAAGTCATTATAGTTGTCAATCAATTCTGCTTATTAAATCAATAATCATGTATTTTAAGCGGGCGAAGTCGTGGGCGAGCCGCTAGTATTAAATATATTATAATATTCATTCATCGAAATCGAACCAACAAGCATCATGTTTACGACCACGGCTTAATGCCACTACGGCGACAGCTTCTACGACGAATCGTTATATTTTTATTTTTTGTCTATGTTTATTATCAGTCGATAGCGGATTGTTTTGACAATAAATTTAGTTTATCTTATCAATATGTAACTTATATGTCACTTGGCCAAATAAGAACAGATACACTGAAAGATACCTTTATTAAAAAGCATTTAGGGCAAAATAAAGTATATTAATATACTTTATTTTGCTCTAAATACTCGCGGCATTGAGTTCCGCCACTCAACACGCAATGCCTCCAGAACTCGGGGGAAAGTGGATAATGGTGTGTTTTAATACTAGATTCCCTCTGCCTACGGTGCTGTGTGCGGGATACAGCGTGAAGCTGATTTATTTATTTAAAGTACTTAATTCGCACTGTCGGAGTGAAAGTGAGCCAACTCAAAAAATTACCATAGAATATTAGAACAGGTTTTTATTATCAGTTTTGTTTGAAGTAACAGATAAAATCAAATTGCAGATTTAAAATTAAATAATTTGCTCTTTTTAGAGTTCTTTTATCTTTTAAGGAAAAAAGAAACCATTATAAGATCACTTTGTTGTCCGTCTGTCTGTCAGTCAAGATCGGCAATCAAGTCAGCCTTTATCTCAGGAACGCTTGGACATATCCACTTGAAATTCGATGTATATTCGTTATATCTAGATCTACGGCCCCATGATTTTCTAAAAAAATGTATTTCTACATTTACATAAAAAAAAAGAAATTTGGCAACTAGCATCTACAGGCAGTACTAATTTAGGAGAAAATTCTGAAAACTCTAGATCTGTGGTTAAATCTTAAAAATAATAACTTTAATGAGAGGGCAAAATGTGTTAAAAAAGCTGCTAGTTCAAGTAATATATCAGATGAAAGGGCTCTGGCTAAGCTAAGCCTGAATTTCAGAAAAAGCTCAAGACCTCTAATTTTTGTACGGAACCCTCGGTGAGTGCGCCCTACTCGCGCTTGTCCGGTTTCTTATTATTCAATACAACAGAGCTACCACTGTAACTTGCATGAAATTGGAACGATCATAAAATTCTACACGTTTTTTAAAATATTTTTTTAAGTTTGTAGTTAACACCTAACCAATAATTAATATTAAAGTGGAGATTAATCTTCTCTCAAAAAATAAATAAAATAAAAATAAATTCATAGTTGCAAAAGTTAAATTTAATATTAATATAAAAAAAAAATAATATTAAATTAAGAATCAAAGTTTAAAAAATATATTTTTATTTAATCTTACTCTAGCTATGATTATCAAAAATATAATTCAAATTCTTCCACTCGCAGCTTCGCCCGCTTAAACTTATTGTTATATTAAAGCCAAATTATACAAAATCTTGACATGATATGTAAAATATGTATAAAAGTATAAAGTCTATGTGCTATTCTGATGTATAAGCTATATTACTGTTAAGTTTAAGTTTTATCTAAATTGCATTACATCCTCACAAACTCTCACATTTACAACGTTAGTAGAAATTATACAATATTTTAGTAATGTGTCGACCTTTAATCTACCTATCACTCAAATAATGCAGACTAAAGTTATCTTATCAACATAAAATAATATTTTTTGACACATGTATATTGTTTTTCTTCACTTTTATCCTAAAACTGCTATCTTATTCAAAGTTATTAAATATTCTTAAATTGGAAGTTAGTAGACTGTAAGACTTTTTTGACTTGACATATATAAAGTCACAATTGTAATAATATATTATATGTTTTAATGAGTGGCGGAACAACGCTGCACTTTGGAAATTGTAAATAATTCGTTGTGTCCAATGAACCGACGATCATCGCGTGTACAGGCGATTCCATTGCGCCAAGGTGGCTTCTTTTAATTATTTATAATATAATAAGCTAAAGACTTTGTTTATTTTTCGCGCTATCCTCTGGAACTACTAGTTCAATTTAAATAGGTTTCTTAGATAGCCTTAAATGATGGTAATTAGCCATAATTTTTTTTCACGCATTGTAGGTTAGTTGCTAGTCTTAAGACATTCCATTCCGCACTTTAGGGTCTCTTTATCTAACAGAGAAAATGAAAATATATAATTATTCCCGTGGGTGGAAGTGGAACTCACAACCATCTCGCTTACTGTCCGGCGCTGTTCCACGGCGCCACACGACTTAGTTGGTATTTGTAAAATGAATCGAAAAGAAATATAGTGTAAATAAAATAGAATTTATTGTAAGAAATATATAGGTAGGATACGTATATACTTGATGATTACAAAAGTCCTAAAACATAGTAATGGCCTTATTGAATGAACAATGGATGGACCCTTTGCCATTTAAAGAGTGATAACGAAAATAATATAAGAGTCATACAACGCAGTTGCAGGCAATAACAAGTTTAAAAGATTGTGTCCGTCTTAACATTTAAATAACAAGAAATAAAAGTAAAAAATATTGAAAGAAAATTCACATTCTAACCAAACAAAATACCACATAAATGAGAAAGTAGACGCCAAGTTCAATAAGAAAAGTACATATTTCTAAATTAGTAGTTCACGCTGTTGAACTGAAATATGAAACTTAATGGGTGCCAAGTTCTATTCTGTGTTCTGTAATTAAATTTCAAATATTATTATGTTATATGTTTTCTTTCTATTTACAGTCCCGAACAATCCCTATAACAAGCTGCTAAAGAGTTTAGATATAGAAGAAAAAAGTTTCAAATACTATGATTTAGCTCAACTTGGCGATAAATATGGTAAGTGTAGCTATAATATATATATATATATATATATATATATATATATATATATATATATATATACACGCACGCACACACACACATACACACACACGCACAGAGAGAGAAACACACACACACACACAGAGAGAGAAAAACACACACACACACACACGCAGGCACATACACACACACACACACAGGCACGCACACAGAGACGCACACAAACACACACAGAGACGCACACACACACACACACAGACACACACACACACACTCGCTTACAAAGAATAAAGGACTAATTTTTTCTAAATCATTTTATTTTTAGGCCAGTCGTAGCACAGGAGCACAAAATGTGACTTTAAAAGCGAATGGTTGTGGGTTCGCTACTCAACTCGCAATGCTACCAAAATTCAGCGGAAAGTGGGAAACAGAGTGTTAACACTAGGTTCCCTCTGCCTACCCTATTGTGTGCAGGATACAGCGTGAAGCTAATTTAATTTGATTTAAAAAAAAATATCATCTAGTCTTTATTTTATATTTTTTTTTTCGTTTTTTTTAGATCGGCTCCCATTCAGTATAAGAGTGCTATTGGAATCGTGTATACGTAATTGCGACAACTTCCAAGTGCTAGAGAAGGATGTTAATAATGTCCTCGGCTGGGAATCGAACCAGAACGCTGAGAATCCAGTGGAAATAGCGTTTAAACCAGCGAGGGTCATATTGCAGGTGAGTTTTTGTGTAAATTATAGATTTTTTGGTGTTTTATATATTATATATAGAATTTATGTTATTAATGGTTGTGAATTCGATCCCTTCTCGGGTAAATTATTATATACATATAATTTGGTCTAAAGGTTTGATTTCAATTCCATTAATTTTTCAATATTTTATTATTATCTATTTTATACAAACAAAGTTGAAATGACTCCAATTGCATCAACTTGGTAGAAATGAATTTTACAGAAAATATTCAACAGGAAGAGATCATTAATGAATTACTGTAACTCTAACTTTACACCCGACGGTTGTGGGTTCTATTCCTACAAAGGGGAATGAAATATTTTCATAATCTCGCTCTTGTAACAAAACAAAAACAAAACGCGCTGAATTTCAGCTACTCAACACCCGATATCACGAAAATTAATAGAAAAATAAGCAGGAAAATGGAGTGTTTTAAAAAAGTGAAAACTAGGAGAAAGCTCATTGAGTGAGTCCATACACTTGACGTAACTAAAAAAACTTTAAAAAAATCTTGTTCTTCCAGGATTTAACAGGTGTACCAGCGGTAGTAGATTTCGCGGCGATGCGTGACGCCGTGAAAGATCTGGGCGGTAATCCGGACAAAATAAACCCCATATGTCCCGCTGACCTCGTCATCGATCATTCCGTACAAGTGGATTTTGCAAGAATGTAAGTAATCTAGATATAGAGGCCAGTCGTGGCGGAGCGGCACGAAGTGTGACTGTAAAACCGACTGCTAATTAAAATAGACAACTAATTATTAATTAATTCATTCATTTAATTAATTAGCTTCACGCTGTATCCCGCACATAGCAGGGTAGGCAGAGGGAACCTAGTGTTAAGACACTCCGTTCCCCACTTTCTGCCGAATTCTGGAGGCATTGCGTGTTGAGTGGCAGAACTCAACGCCGCGTTTAGCCTCGACACCAGAGCGAAGAAATGGAAATATAAATTTAAGTAAATATCATCATTCATCTCTTCGAGTAGGGATCGAACCCATAACCAGTCGGTTTTATATTCACACCTCGTGCCGCTGCGCCACGACTGGCGTCCAACTAATTATAGACAACTAATTATATTAACACTAAATATGCGGGATGATCAGTAAAACAAAAAATCGGGCTTACTTTCTTTCTGAGGGCCTACTAATATATAAAAGTTTTTATTTCCAGCCCCGATGCTTTAAACAAGAATCAAGAATTAGAATTTGAGAGGAATAAAGAAAGATTTCAATTTTTGAAGGTAAAATGCTGGTTTTACTAAGAAGTTACTCACTTTTAAGGTTTTCTGTATTATTTAATATATGGAAATAGGTTAAACAATGTTTAATAGAGTTAAAATATGATGTGTTTGCAGGTTTTTGTAATTTGATGACTTTTTTTTTATTTTTAGTTTGAATGACTGTTCCTTATCAAAAATTTTGTATTATAGTTTGAATGTTTATGAAAATTGACTTTTGGGTTTTATAAAGCTGGTATTTAATATTTGGGATGGGTTAAGCAATTGTGGAATAAGATACTTTCACAGTTACGGCGGTATTGTCGGTTTTACTATGTGATATTATGATATTTTCCTTTTTTTATAATTTTTTTCTTTATAGTGGGGAGCTCAAGCCTTTGATAACATGTTAATCGTACCACCGGGTTCTGGTATTGTACATCAAGTAAGGTGTTTTCTTAATACTTATTTAATTTTATTTTAAGGTTGTTGTGGCGCATGGGCATAAGGGTGTGATTGTAACGCGACGGTGTTCGGTTCGATCCCCACCCGAAGGATTGAATTATTATTAATTAATATTTTAATTTCTTCGCTCTGGCACCAAGGCAAAAGCCCCGCGTTGAGTTCTGTAACTCATCACGCAATGCCTCGAAAAATTCTGTAGAAAGAGGAAAATTAAGTGTCTTAACACTAGGTTCCATTGCCCATATACAGGTACTATCTAACTAAAAATAACTTAAATACTTCTTAGAAAACTTATAAAAATTTGAATATAGCGGGATTTGAATCAGCGCCTTTTGAAAACCGTCCAAGCGCTCTGACCGCTATGCCATACGTTCTCATCAAGCTACGTCGATTGTTACAACTTACTTATTTTGTTAGCATCTCTGTAGATTTTTAAATTTTCGCTACCCAAAGATAATTACTAAGAGTTATCATTTGGCAAGAGAGGTTACTATTTATTAAATATTTTTAAACAATTTTAATTATGTGTTATTCCACACTTAGGAAAGATAAATACTTTTTAAAAAAGTAAAAAAAAATAACGTTGCAGTATTTGATCCTGCGCCACTTGCAAACCGTCCAAGTGGCCTGACCACTAAGCCACATGTTCTCATCAAGCTACGTCGAAATTCTTATTACAACTTATTTATGTTGTTAGTATAGACGCAGAGCGAATAGAGTATTAGTACTTTTGGCTCCCTAAAAACTTTTTTTACACAAATTCCAGGTGAACTTAGAGTACTTAGCTCGGGTAGTATTTACCAATGAAATACTCCATCCTGACTCAGTGGTGGGCACGGACAGTCACACCACCATGATAAACGGACTGGGCGTCGTCGGGTGGGGCGTGGGCGGTGAGTGGCGGGTCATATTCTGTTAATGTTTTGTGTAGAGAGAAATTTTTGTTTGATACGGTGGACTTTATTCTTCAAATTTTCCCGTGTATGCGAGAGCGAGACTAAGCGATATGTTAGAGAGAGAAAGCAATAGTTGCGTTATAATTTCATACAAATGAAAGAGCGATATTAAGCCGTCCAAGCACTCTGACCATTAAGACATTAAGTAAATCTTATTATTAAACTAATAAAATGGAAAACATTAGAATCTTAACACTAGGTTCCCAGGTTCCCCCTGCCTACCCTGCTTTGTGCAGCGGCATATTTTCATGGCTAAGTTACTGAACGAACTTAGATGAAACTTTTCAATAATATAGTTTACACATCAGAATAACACATAAGCCTCAATTTATGTAAACATTTTGTATTATGTGGTTATAATATAACAATAAGTTTAAACAAGCGAAGTCGGGGGCGGTTGTTTGTATATATTTTAATTTTTGCTTTAACCAGGAATCGAAGCTGAAGCCGTTATGCTTGGGCAAGCAATCAGCATGTTGTTACCAAAAGTCGTCGGATACAAATTGGTTGGTGAACTGGATCCTTTGGCCACTTCCACTGATCTAGTACTTACTATTACTAAGGTTAGTTTAATTTTGTTTTATAAACTTAGGCATTTTATTTAATTAGCGTATGACTGATAAATATAAAAATGGACATTTACCTTTAAAAATAAAATAAAATATTATTTATTATGAAATAAAATAAAATTAATAACACCTATTTAATAAAAGCGGATTCAAATCCCGCTATATATAAAATGTAATATAAAGAACGAACGAATGAATGAATAAATAAGCAAAGTGATCCTAGTGTTAAGATACTCTGATTATTACTTGCCGTAATAATTGAAGCAACCCTATTTGTAATCATTGATAATTCAAAACCCCACCACACAGTGTTTGACATTTTTAGAGGACTTAACAACAACAAAAAAACTAAATCAAAATCGATTCATCCATTTAGGATCTACGATGCCACAGACAGATGTAATATTCACATTCACAGACATATCAATCATATAACACTCTTCTATGTTTGTTGGGGGTTGAAAATGAAATACTGAGTGTCTTAATACTCGATTCCCTTGCCCATCCGACTTTATGCGACAGATTTTTCAAACTAATTTCTTATTTCTTTTTTCTTTCTATTGTTTCCAGCATCTCCGCTCCCTAGGAGTTGTGGGTAAATTTGTGGAATTCTTTGGCCCCGGTGTTGCGGCGTTAAGCATCGCGGATCGTGCCACGGTAGCCAACATGTGTCCAGAGTTCGGCGCCACTGTGGCACATTTCCCTGTGGATGAACGCTCTTTGCAATATTTGTATCAGACAAGTGAGTTTTAGGGGTATTTGAGATCTGGGGGGGGTTTCGAGGGGTTTTTTTGAAAACTGAGGGTAATAAAGATTATAAGGTAATCGAAAATGGGGTAAAATTGGCGAAGGCGTATTTATATGAATAGAAAGTGCAGTAATGTCCACATAAATGTATGTTGAAGGACATAATTAAGACTTTCTTTTCCGTCTATATTGCTAAATATTGTGTTGTGTCAAGAACAATAATTAGCTTTATTTAATGATGTTGATGTTGAACATGTTGTTTGCTAGTTGCCAAAACTTCTATTGAACTCCAAAGGATTTAAATTAAATGATATTTATTAAAGACGATATTTTTCGAACTAAAGAGGAGATTAGTCCCCACTAAGAAAGCCTCTTTTTATTCATTATAGGCTAAAACTTTATTATTCGACTTCGTGGCGCAGATTGACAAGCAAGTGACTGTAAACGCGCTGTTTGTGGATTCGATTCTCACTCGGGGGAATGAACTATTTAATATTTTAATTTTTCCTTGTTGTGGTAACGTGAAAAGCGCATCGTTAAGTTCCGCAACTCAACATATAATTAAGCAACAATTCGTTGAAAAGTAGAAAACTTATTTACTTCACGACAATTAACAAGGTTTTAAAAAAATGTACAATTTAGTATTTTTTATACCATATTAATATTTTATGTACTTATATACTGTTCTTCATTGTAATTAAATGTCAAATTTTTCTTTTTTAGACCGTTCAGGGGAAAAAATCAAAATTATTGAAGAATATTTGAAAGCTACCAAACAGTTTAGGGACTACAGTAATCCTGAACAGGATCCTATTTTTTCTGAGGTGGGTAAAAATTCTTACAATTAAATATTATAATCTATAAGCGTCCTAAACATCGCTTCACCCACTTAATCTTATTGTTATATCAGGTAGTAGAACTTGTGTCAACAGTAGTAACATAAGTCAGTGGGTTGAAACGACCTCAGGACACAGTGTTGGTGTGGGCTATGAAGAAGGAATTCTTCTTTCTTATTTTTTCATAAACTTTTATATTTATAACATTAATCAACCAACCAATCAATTAATTACAGGTAGTAGAACTAGATCTATCAACGGTAGTGACGTCAGTCAGTGGGCCGAAACGACCTCAGGACAGAGTGTCGGTGTCAGTCATGAAGAAGGACTTCTTGGATTGCTTGAGCAACAAGGTTGGTGTTTTTTTATTAATTTTGTTTTATTAAAGGTTAAAATTTAATATTTTATATAATAATATATGTTTATTTATTGAAATTTTAACACTTTAATTAATAAAAGGTTATAAATAATGAAAGATACATTTATACTTTTGTTATAAAACTAAAATATTTGTTTAGTGTTACGACATTTTGTTCCCCACAACCAATCGCGTTAACAGTCACACTTTGTACCCTTGCGCCTCGGCTTTTTGTTGTGTTGATAAAAGTTACTAAAATTATATACACTTTTTATTTAATCTATCCGAAGATTAGCAACAGCTAAATATAACAACAGCTAAATTAAAAAGTTATTTACTAAAAAATTTTTGCTTCAGTTGTTTATTATAATAATAGTAAGCAATAATCCTCCAACATAGCAAAAATATAAAATTATATTAAAATATGACAAATAGTTACTTATTACTGAATTTTCTCCACAATATGTTTTTTTTTTAAAATAAAAAAATATATAAAGAAGATACAACTTACTTATGCAATTCAATTTTAATGGCGAAAAATCTATCAATGATAATATATGTTGTGGTGTTATTTATTCATCAGTAAAAGTAATCATAAACCCAGTGACAGATGAAAACATGTCTACTGAGTAAATGACAACTGTCACTGGTGACATTTAAAACTTTTTTTATTATCTCTTTAAAATAAACAATCGATGATATCGATATAAAGCGATGTGTTGAGTGCTCAGCACGATATGTCTTAAAAATCAAACAGGAACTGGAGAAGGGAATGTCTTGTGACAATGGATTCCATCTTCCTACCATGCTGTTCAGGAAAAAACTTAGATCTGTAAAAACATATGGCAGTAAAAGATGTTTTAGGTACAACGTTCATATAAATCTTATATGACAATAATCATACACCCAGTGACAGATAAATATACATGTCCACTGAGCTAATAATTACTACCATTAGAAGATTAAAGTTTGATATTTTTTGTTTTCTTTTGAGTTATCTGAAAATGTATAAAAAAACAAATCTATTTAACAACGTTTTTGTGTGTTAAAATGTAAAAATATATTTTTTTTAATATAGAGATTTGAGGACTAAAAACACATGAATAATATCAAATAACCTAAGAAAATCTATTTTTTCTTCTTAACCGTTATTTCTTCAGTTCAGTTGTTAATTTATGGCGCTTTGAGCGTGCCAGTTGTGCACCAATCACTTCGCCAATGTCACGTTGTATCCGTTATTTCTTCAGTAATGGCAGTCACATACCCAGTGACAAAATAAAAACTTGTCAATCAATACTGTTCATGTGACAGCTGTCACTGTTAGAAATGTCACAATAGTTAATAATATTCTATAATATTCTAGAAATAAAAACAGTTAACTTATTCAATTACAATAATCATATACCCAGTGACATTATGTGACTGACTAAATGACCACTAGCAATGAAAATTTATTGTAATTGTTGTAGTTAGGTCTAGATACTTATACTACATTTATGAATATTGATGTTATCTTCACATTAAAAACAATCGCGAACCCAGTGACACAATAGAAATGTCTACAAAGCTAGCGAAAGTTCTCAACATGAAATTTCTTCTTCATCTCCATTCTAGAATGTTCTGGAGAATAACTTTTTTGCCCGTCGTGACGCAACGGTACAGCATGTGGTCTTTGTACGCGATGGTTTTGGGTTCGATACCCACTTGAAGAATGTGGAGAGCGGTGTGTCTTAACACTAGACTCTCTTTGCCTACCCCACTCTACACTCTACACGCACACAGCGTGAAGCTGAAAAAAAAAACACCCAGTGTCTGTGGTTTTATCAGCTTAAATAAAAAATATACCTAATGTTAATTAGTTGTTATAAAATATTTTTTAAAAGACAAGACAATTCTTCTTCAGAATTTTCATCTTATTTTGTTGATTATGCTTCGTTTCAATGAATTTATTGTGACGTTGAAATTTATCTGCAATGATGGCAGTCACTAACCCAGTGACAGATCTAACAACGTGTCTTCTGAATCAGTAACTACTATCATCATCAGATATTTATTACTTTATCTCATAGAACGGAGTCTTAACACGAAATTTTCTCTCACTTATGCAGAAAAAGGATTAAGTGAAACTATTTGTTTTCTTTTTACGTTGAAATTAGATAAACGTTTAATATTTCCCAAAAAGACATCAGCACTTCATAGAGTAGTATCTGCAGAATTAGTAATCACAAACCCAGTGATAGATAAATAAAACATATCAACTGAGCCAATCAGTACTAATTTTAACAGATAATATTTTCTTTCCTGAAAAAAAAAGACAATTATTTTATTTCCAAATATTAAATAAAAAAATATATATCGTCCTATTTATGTCAATTGCTACCTTATCCTGACAGTAAGACGTGTCAGATACTCAGTGTTTGACACTATGGGCTGAACGACAGAGACCTTCAAGTGTCAGAAGTAATCATATAATTGTTTCCTGTCAGAAAAAAAGTCGATATGATCTTCTAGAGCAGTAATCATAAACCCAGTGATAGATAAATAGAACGTATCGACTGAATCAATGAATACTAACTCTTCAGACAAAATTCTACTCTCTGAAAACTTAAATATGTTTACAATATTGTTTTAATTTGAATAACACATAATATACAGTTAAATTTATATATTTTATCTAGCAGCAGAATCTGTCAAACACCCAGTGATAGAATTTCGACACTATCTGCTGAGCAACTGACAGCTTCACCTGTCAGAAAAAATTATGTGATTGCTTAGCGCTTGAATAAAAACATCGATATATTCTTCTAAAGCAGTATTCAGAAACCCAGTGATAGATAAATAAACGTATCGACTAAACCAATGAATACTAACTCTTTGAGATAACACTCCACTCCACTTGCTGTAATTTTGAATTTGTTATAAATATTGTTTATTATTGAAATGCACATGAAATACAGGTTAATTCATATGTCTTATCTAACAGTAATATCTGTCAAACACCCAGTGATAGAACTTTGACACTATTTACTGAATGACTGACAGTTCTCACTGAAAGAATATACAACAACTTATATTACTATAGTCGTTAAAATAAAATATTGCAGCTAAAATGCTAAGCAAGAGACTACTATCTCTGACACTTGTTTTTGTATTATTCTACTGACAAATCTACTTTTATCATCAAAAACGTGTGTAACATTAGATAAAAAAAAAACAAAATAAATAATAAAAAAACAAAATAAACATGAATATGACAATTACTCTTTGATTCATTCGAACAGTCAGATCTGTCAAAAACCCAGTGATAGAACTTAGACACTATATACTGAATGACTGACAGTTCTGACTGGCAGAATAAAAAACTATTTATTTTATTAGTTGAGGGGATATCCATTAATAGGGAGGACAACGTGCAGAAACAGTAATCACAAACCCAGTGACAGTATGACGAAATATGTCAATTGAACGAACGACTACTGTTTCTGACACTTGTTATTGTTTTTTATTTGAAACAAATTTACTATTATATTGATAAAGGTAATTCATATTAATTAAAAAAATCTTAAACTAAATTAACAAGACCACTAATTAAAACTACTCTTACTTGATCGATGATTATTTATAACAGTAAGATCTGTCAAGCACCCAGTGATAGAACTCAGAAACTATAAACTTAATGACTGACAGTTCTGACTGGCAGAATAAAAAATATTATCTTCATCAGTTAAAGATAAAATCGTTTAGAGACGTGTAGAATCAGTAATCACAAACCTAGTGGCAAAATTATGAAACATGTCAATTGAGCAAGTGTACATTATCTAACATTTATTTTACAAAAATATATATATTCAAACAAGACAATTACAATTACTCATTGATTAATTCTAACAGTAGGATCTGTTAAACACCCAGTGATAGAAATTCGACACTATCTGCTGAGCATCTAACAGCTCAATCTGTCAGTAATAATGCGCCCTGAGTTATTTTAAAATATAATCTTTTTGTCATATATGACTCGATGTAAAATTCCAAAGCAGTAATCACTAACCCAGTGACAGATACATGACATGCCTACTGGATTATTGAAAACTACTTCGAATAGATCGTTTTCTCTCACTATATTGAAATTAAACCTAATCGAAGAATATTTGGTGTTTCTAAAATAAATTTATTATATTTAAACAATGCTGGAAAATATAATATTATAATGAATACTATAAAAAGCCTTTATCAAGTTCTATCAGTTAGACCTGTCAGACACCCAGTGACAGAACTTTGATACTACCTACTGAGTGACTGACGAGGCTTACTGGTAGAAATATTATTGCTTAAGGTATAATAAATAAATTTAAAATATAATAATACATGATGTACGAGTATACAAACCAATAACTTTAAAATTTCACTTAAACACTTTACACATACACTTATTTTAGTTAAAATTACACTTTATATTTTTTAGTATTATAATTTATGTATATTAATAATGTTTACTTAAAATGTTACGAGATATTCTATATCTTTTTGTGGTGAATGCTAAAATAAGACTGAATGATTTTAAATCGTGCAATAACTATTTATATGAGAATGAGTAGGGATGTAATTAGATAATTACTTCAAAAACAAACCCATTTGGTTGGTATCTTAAGAAAAAAGGTGATTTACAAATTGCATTATATTTAAAAATTAATTAAATTATCGTCTTTAACTAATTAGTGTAATAAAAATTGTTATTCAAGCTTTAATTTTTGTTTTTTTTTTTTAATTTTAGTTTATGTTGGTTGATTTCTATGAGCTTTCACATATGAAATCTGTAGAATTTCACGTCGCGTACATTTAGTGAAACAGCTTTATAACGTATATTGTAACGTCATAAGCTGAATCACCAAATACACGAAAAGTGAAATGAGCTGAAAGAGAAAAATATATACATGGTTTTTTTATTTCACGTAAAATACAGTATCACGCTGTATCCCTCATATAGCAGTATAGACAGAGGGAATTTAGTGTTCCCCACGCACTGCCCAATTTTTAAGATATTGCATCTGGTAAACTCGAAACTAGAGCGTTTACACTTCACATTCGCTGTCCCATTGTGACACTATGGTCGATAGCGGAGAAAAGAGTGTCTTAACGCAAGGTTCTCTTTGGTGTAGGAAAACAACGTAAAGCTTTTTTTTTCTTACTTGTATACACATTGTACAATATATATGTATGATGTTGATTCAAAGTTACCTGAAGTTTCGCTAGTTGAATTTGAATTTGGTACCTACATTTTAAAAATCACTGTCCATTAATATTATTAGCAAAACACTTTGTTTAAAACAACTTTTATTAAATACTTAGTATATTTTCGGTATTTCTTCATATAAATATGAAAGAAATCGTTATCTCTGCGGTCATTGGTTGATGATAGTTGCAGTTGATAAATGAAGCATGGGTATTTTTTATAATTTCTTAGTGTAATTTTTTTATTATTATTATATCGATCAATGTGAACCATCTTAAAGATGAGAAATGTTCGACTGTACAGTAATATTTGTGGGTTAGATTCTCTTTTGCGAAAATGTAATTGTTTTAGTTTCAGGCGTATAACAGGGTAGGCAGATGCGCAAAATTTTTGAGAAATTCAGTCGCGGAATTCAATGCCGCGTTTTTTTTCTTATCAGAGTGAAGAAAAAAAATCTTATCTCTGAGTGAGAATCGAATCTACAACCGCTGTTGCACAATGGCCTCGGATAATGACATTATATAAAATATTTATGTTTTTCGGTTTTTATAACAAATAGTGAGTTTTTATGTACCATGTCGTTCGATAAAATCGGTTTAATTATAATAAGTAAAAATTATAAAAAATATACACAATCAAAATTGACATTAAAAAATCAGACGTTTACAGTGGGAATTGAACCATTAAACATTGTTTAAACTTTAACTTTAATTTGGTAGGAATAAAAAGCAGGAAATTCCTATAAACACAATATTTTCTAGTTTAACTGCAACGCTAGTTAAAATATTGATAGTTATTATTATCATTTTTGCGGTTTTTTAAATGTATTCTAAATAATTTTATAATTGCGTTTTTAAAATTTTGCTTTCAATTTACTTTTGTCCAATGTCCTTTGTTTATGAAAATATGGTAAATGATTTAAAAAAATCTAGATTTTTATGAAACGCGTGAATATTCTCATATCTCAAAAACTACTAAACTCTGACTGTTCCTTAAATTAGAATACCTATACTTAATTTAAATAAAATCATAATTTCATCTAGGTATAACATTTAGTTTTCAAGATATTTGTGAACACACGTGAACGTTCGAAATTTTGCACATATACTTGGAGACCTACAAAAATAATCATACTCAAATATTATTCAATACCAACAATATTACATAAATACATGACAAACTGATAACCCTCTTTCTTCTGAAGTCGATTAAAAATTATTATTTTATTTGCAAGTTATATCTACGTATTATATGAAACTCTTGCGTTACTGAGTGACGGACAGACAACGCAAGGACGAAACTACTGAACGTAGAAACGTTTAAATTTGTATAATTCTATGCGGAGTATAAGGGCACTAAGAGAGGGATTTTCTAAATAACTATGTTAACGGAATTTAATGTGATTATTTATTTTACGTCTTAAAGTCTATATAAAGATTCAAGTTACCTACATATGTATAAACATTCTTTAGAATAAGAGTGAGGCCAGTCTTGGCGCAGGGGCACGTGTGACTGTAAAATCGACTGGTTGTGGGTTCTATCCCCACTCGAGAAAATAAAATATTTATTTGCATTTACATTTTCATTTCTTCGCTCTGGCGTTGAGTTAAAAATATATGTCGTTGAATTCCGCCACTTAACACGCAATGCCTCCAGAATTCGGCAGAAAGTGGGGAACGGAGTGTGTTAACACTAGGTTCCCTGTGCCTACCCTGCTGTGTGCGGGATAAAAAAATGATAGTAGATGAGTCGATATGTGGCCGTGACATTCTTAAATTCAAGCTTCAGTTCAGCTTCACGCTGTATCCCGCACATAGCTGGGTAGGCAGAGGGAAACTGGGAACCTACTATTAAGACACTCCATTCCCATTAAGACAATTCCGATCCCCGCATCTTAAAATGCAAGTTTAATTCAAATACATAAAAAAAAAAAAAAAATATGTTTGAATCTAGGTATTTTCGATATATTGATAGTTAATGGATGGAACAGTCGTTAATTAATTAAACATTTAACAAACATGTTTTTTAACAATTTTAAAATATTTTATCCATTAATAAAAGCATTCATTAAGTGTTGTTATGTAATGACTTTAACTCCTCATACTAATTTAAAAGTATTGACGTATGACTTTTCTTTCTAGCTTCACGCTGTATTCCACATAAAGCAGCGTAGGCGGGGGAAACCTAGTTTAAGACGATACTCAGTAGGCATCGCTTAATTTTCGACATTTTGCGTGTAGACGGGCCCAATTTAACGTCGCGCTTTGTCGTGTAACCAAAATTGAGAAAATAACTCCCCAAAGTGGGAATCGAACCCACAATCGTTGCGTTTTCAATCAAAAAATATAATGATATTTTTTTTATTATAATCATATATCTCGTACGGGCAAAGTCACAAGCGTAACACTAGTGTTTTCTTATAAGAATAACTAAAATAACTTACATAGTAAAAGTTCCAAACAAAATAAACAAACCACAACAAATTTTCAACTGAACGTGTCATGTACAAAAAATTTAGTTTTATCAAATATTTTGCTTGAATCAGCCATTTTAGTTCCTTATTCTTTTTCTTATATTATGTATATTTAAATTGTAATATGAGGCCGTCTGACTGTAAATGCAACGGTTGTGAGGTCGATTCACATTCAGGGGAATGAGTTCCGCCATTTAACACCCTATGTCTTAAAAATGGGGCGGTGTTTGTGGAACTGAGTAAAAAGGGTTAAGATGCAAAAATATTTTTCTATCTATATAAAAAATAGTGTTAATACGCTCAGTTCTTCGCTTCTCATTGACGTATGTATTTTTTTTTATTCGAACCAGTAGTTCCTGAGATTAGTCCGTACAACCAAACATTTATTAGTATAATTAAATAATTATGAAACATAACAGTTTCCAATAACTAGTGTTATAATTTTGCTTACTGCGTCAAGGTTGACAAAAATATATATTAAGCAAAATAACTGCCATCTTGAAAATAAATTTAGGGCCTTTTAAAATAAGGTTTACTTTTTTATGAGAGTTTTATTATATTTTTTTTTGTACAATATTTTGTGTTTTGGTTCCAATTTTGTATGTATGTCATGGGTCTTTTTGTTTTAATGTAGGTACACATAAGTAGTTTTTTTATGTACATAGTATCAATTCGAATTTAGGTATCAAAGTGCGTATTTGTAAATAGCTCTCAACTCTCAAATCGATTTAGAGAGCGATCTTGAGACGCCGTTTTCAAAGCAGCTTCACGCTGTATCTCGCACACAGCAGGATAGGCAAATGGAACCTAGTGTTAAGACACTCCGTTTACCACTTACCGCCGAATTCTGGAGACATTGCGTGTTGAGTGTCGGAATTCAGCGCCGCGCTTTGCTTCGACACCAGAGCAAAGAAAAATTATAAATTTAAGTAAATATATCATTTCCTCGAATAAGGATCGAACCCACAACCAGTCGCGCATATAGTCACATATTTGTGGCCCTGCTCCTCGACTAGCCTCAATTTTTCATTCATAGATTATTAAAACGGCATCCAAGATCGCTCTCAGGATCGATCTCAGAATTAACCGCAGTTTATAAATAAATCGATAAATCAATTATGTGATTCAAAGTATGGGGGTAATATTTATATTTACTAACCAGAGAGCTGTGTATTACTCGTCATCGTGGCTTCACTAAGTATAATTTTGAAAGAAATATTTTGAAGGATAATTGTATATTTTTTGTATCATATTATTTGTATATCTTTTTATAATATTATATTGTAGGTACTTCTCAGTTGACTTTGGTGGAACTCGGATTGTTTCCTAATTTGGAATATATATACGTGATTTAAATCAAAATGATCTTAGTTTTCGACATTTTGTGGACAAACAATATAGTATAAATTTAAATAAATCATTGTTTCCAAATATTATCCAACATTAACATGTCAAAATAATAACCATTTTTTTTAATTAAGCGGTAAAAAATATAGAAAAATTATTTACATAAAACAAAGGAAACAAGCCGAAACATCATTCATCTATTTATTTCTGTAGATCTTTTTTTGTCAAAAAGTACTCTGAACCGATTGATCAGAGTTACGTGGACTTTCACGTGAGGAACTTATTATTTTCATTTTCTCGCTGTAACAAGACAAAGCGCGGCGTTAACTTCCGCCAGTCAACATGCAATAGTGGAAAGAAGGAACGGGGTATTTTACCACTTGGTTCACTCTGCCTACCCTGTTATATACGGGATACAGCGTGAAGCTAAAACATCTTTCTCTACTCCAGGTCGGTTTCAAAGGCTACGGGCTCTCTTCATCCCAACTGTCCGCTTCAGGCAGTTTCTCCTACACAGACGGCAACACGTACTCAATAACTCATGGTTCAGTCATCATAGCTGCTATCACGTCGTGCACTAACACTTCGAATCCTAGTGTTATGCTTGGTGCAGGTTAGTGATAACTTATCACTATCACAAATCATTATCATTGATTTTGTGGTAAACTGTGTTGAATTAAGTTCAATGGGTAAAGTAGATTATTTGATTTTTTTTGGCTTTGGGAGAGTAAGTTGCACCGAATGGGAAACTAATTCCCGACTAAACCTTTAGAAGTCCTTCAATGACTTTCGTTAGTTTTAAGCAATCCACGCCGGCAAAAGCGGAGCCTAACGCCGCGTTTTATCTTTTCTGCTGTTTAAATAAAAAATAAATAAATGTAATCTTTCCCCCAGTATGCATTGAACTCACTACCTTTCTGTTAACCAATTAAATATTTAATGTATTATATATTGTTCCAGGTCTTCTAGCCAAAAAAGCAGTGGAGAACGGTCTAAGTGTCTTACCCTATATAAAAACTTCGTTGTCACCCGGATCCGGCGTAGTTACCTATTATTTGAAGGTAAGTTGTTTTTTGGCGTTTAGTTCCGCCGCTTAGCATATAATATATTCTATGTAGGCGGTAACGAACTACTTACACTGCTACATGCGGAATACAGCGTGAAGGATAAATAAATAAAGCAGTTGTTTTTGCGATGATCGTAGGATTGAATACTATTGGAGGGAAATCTTTGTATTGAATATTTGGATACCGTTCCAAAAGAAGATCGAGTAATTTAAAAGTGAGAGCCGCGGGGAGAAAATAAGCAAATGTCTTGTTTTTTTGTTATCGTAGGAAGATTTAAAAAGAAACCCCAACTAAATAAGTGTGTGTTCACATCGTGTGCATGCTTCTTTATAAAAAAGTTATGTATAGAAGTTCAATATTAGTAACAAAAATTTAAAACGAAATATTTTTACAGTTTCGCCATATCTATGTGAGATACATCGTGAAGCAATTTTTTTTCTTTAATTTTTAGGAATCAGGAGTTGTCCCGTATTTAGAGAAGCTCGGCTTCGACATAGTGGGCTACGGTTGTATGACGTGTATCGGAAATTCGGGTCCGATTGATGACAATATCGCTAATACTATTGAAAAGGTAATATTTTGTATAGAATAAATAAAATATAAGTAATATTATTGAATAGTTAATTTCTTAGACAAAAATTAAAAGCGATTATCGCTTTGTTGGTGTTGAAAGTCACCCACACATTAAAAATTTCAAGATAATGATCAATTTATTGGGGCTCTTTAGTAGAATTGTAAAACAACAATAATATAATTTCCCATATGATAGAATGTGGGGTGTGTATAGGTGGTGGTGATAAGTGTGGGTTCGAATCCCGCTATAAAAATGACTATTTAACAAATTTGACGTGTGTAGTAATCTGTACGTCTGTGCGTGGCATCGCAGCTCCCAAACGGATAAACCGATTTTGATATTGTTTTTTTATTTGAAAGGTTACTTAATTTTAAGTGTTCTTATGATTCTAGAAAATATGTTCAGCTGTTTGAAGGTTATCTGTCAGCTCTTTTGTAATTGTTTGTTTACTTTTTTGTATCTTTGCTTTTTTATATTTCAAATTTCTTATTTTTTGATGCGCTTGTGTGGTATCCAAGAGATGCCGGCTGGAGTCTCGTTATTTATTTTTTTACGTTTTTTTTTTCAGAACGAGCTGGTATGCTGTGGTGTTCTATCAGGAAACAGGAATTTTGAGGGTAGAATTCATCCTAATACAAGAGCTAATTATTTAGCTTCGCCTCTTTTAGTTATCGCCTACGCTCTCGCTGGTACTGTCGATATTGATTTTGAGAAGGAACCTTTGGGTGAGTTGATTTTTTTTTCAGAAATTGTTTTTGCTGTAAGCAATTAGGTGTTTGTATTTCTTTGCTCTGGAATGGCACACGGTGGCGTTGACTGCCACTCAACACGTAATGTCTTGAAAATTCGACCCCACTACGTTTCCTCTTTCCACCCTGCTAAATGCCGGCTACAACGTGACATTTTTTTAATTTTTATATTTACACAGCACCTAAGGAAAGCAAAATAATTTAAATATAATCTTTCCTCCGAATGAAAATCGAACCCAAAGTTATCGCGTGTGCAATCAGATTCTGTCACAAGTATTGTATACATGGCGATTCAACGCTGCGCTTTGCCTCGTTACCAGAGCGAGAAAACGAACAATATTAGATATATCACTCCCCTAAGTGAGAATCGAACGCACAACCGTCGCGTTTGAAGTCACACACTTGTGCCCCAGCGCCAAGACGGCCCCATGGATTTTTTTAATTCTAAAAATACAACACGTCGAATACAAGCGGAAAGTAGCGAATGTAGTGTTTTAACATGTAAAGTTCCCTCCACTAACCCGCTATACCTAAACAAGATAGAGCGTGAAAAAAAAATGTTACTTAGGTATTAATTGGATATTATTCTTCTTTTATTTTAAGAGGCCAGTCGTGACGCAGGGGCACAGAATGTGACTGTAAAATCGATTGGTTATGGGTTCGACTCGAGGACTCGACTCGACTCGAGTGGACTTGAGGACTTCCCACTCGAGGAAATGAAATATTTATTTACATTTATATTTTCATTTCTTCGCTCTGTTGTCGAGGCAGGCGCGGCGTTGAGTTCCACCACTTAATACGGAATGCCTCCAGAACTCGGCGGAAAGTGGGGAACGGAGTGTCTTAACACTAGGTTCCCTCTGCCTACCCTACTGTGTGCGGGATACAGCGTTAGCTGATTTAATTTTTTTTTAATTTTAATTTAATTTAATATTAAGGTAAACGTGCGGACGGTTCGTCGGTCTTCCTGAGGGACATATGGCCGACCAGATCCGAGATACAGGAGGTTGAAAACAAATATGTCATACCTGGCATGTTTAAAGAGGTGAGCAAAAAGTTTAAACAGTGAAGTAAATAACATGTTATATAACAATGTCTCGAGAAATCGGCGATGCGTAGCGAATGTAGTACTGGTTCCAGTAGGTTCTTCGGTCTACCTCAAAGTTTTCTTTACCTACCCTACTATATCCGGGACACAGCAAAATATATATATANATATATATATAAAGGTTTTAGATTTTATTAAAGTACAACAATAATTCCATCCAATGTGCACTTTGTTCCACTTTTTGGCGTTGAAGTTTGAGTAAGGAAATGAAAACAATTCATTCCCTGCCTGGAAATTGAACCTGCAACCACGTCGTGTCTACAGTTAACATGCTTGTGCCACTGCAAGAACATATTATGACGTAATCACCCAACCCACCTTGTCGGCCGGCAACGCACCTGTAGCTCCTCTGGTGTTGCACGGGGTCGTGGGCGGCGGTGATCTCTTACCATTAGGTGACCCGAATGCTCGTTTGCCTTGCCTTTTCCATAAAAAAAAATTATGACGTATTATAACATATGTACATTAGACGTCTTTCTAAAATGTTTGTTTTTTTACTATTTTTAACACTAATTACGAATATTTACAGGTATACGCTAAAATTGAAGAAGGTTCCCAATCTTGGCAAGCGTTGGACGTGCCTCAAGGGAAACTGTACGGATGGGACCCTAATTCCACTTATATCAAGAAACCACCTTTCTTCGATGGCATGACCAAGGTTGGTTAGCAATTTATTTCTCTTCTTCTTATGTAGCAAGGTCCATTTGGCTTGAGACAAAATGTAAACAACCAAAGAAAGCATGTTAAACCTCTATTGTGTTAGAACACGATAATAATATCCACCTTATCCATATTAAAGATTTAACTAACTTTGGCGGCGAAAAGTGTAATCTTTGCTTGGTTAAGGTACACACATGTTTTAAGCACGAAAATGTCAATATAATAAAAATAAAACAATCAATAAGCTTAAGAAAACAAAAAAAAAAGTATTTAACAGCGGAATAACAAGAACTAAACGAAAATATCTGGAAACTGTTCTCTCGTATCAATGTTGTAAAACTGGCAGATATAACTGACCGACGTCACATTTTAATGTAAAATGTTTTCAGTGTCTGTGCCCTATAATTTATCGGTTTAAAAAAGGCGATTGAAGTTTCAAAAAATCAAGTGACTATTTTTAACATTTTTAAAGTGTTACTCCGCACTTAGGAACGTAACGGGACCCGAACCTGCGCCTCCTGGAAACCGACCAGGCGCTCTGACCACTAAGCAATACGTTCTCATCAAGCTACGTCGAAATTTTTTTACGCTTCTTACAACTTATTTATGTTGTTAGCATCTCTGTAGGGAGATTTTTACAAACTTCCGCTACCCAAAGATAATTACTAAGAATCATCGTCTGGCAAGAGAGAATGCATTTTTTTAAATATATTTTAAAGTGTTATTCCACACTTGGAAAGAAAGATACTTATTTCGAAAACGTATAAAAATTTTAACGTAGCGAGACTTGACCCCGCGCATTTTTTTTCTTTCCTAAGTGTCTTTTTTTTCTTATATATATATATATATATATATATATATATATATATATATATATATATATATATTTAATTCTTTTTTTTTCTACCAGAATTTACCACCAATCCGCAACGTATCAAACGCGCGGTGTCTCCTCTTATTGGGTGACTCTGTGACCACCGACCACATATCGCCGGCTGGCTCCATAGCGAGGAACTCACCGGCGGCAAGACTCTTAGCTTCTAGAGGGTGAGTACCATTAATATCATAATGTGATTGTTGTATAACCAACAACCCCACAATCAAATAACAATTAATTTAGGTTCAGCTGAAGGCAACAAATTATAGGTCTAAATATATAAAAAAAATCAAATTGTATATGTAAAGGCTATGTTTAGGAAAAATCATAAAACGGAACGGAGTGCCTTAACAATAGGTTCCCTCTGCCTACCCTGCTGTTTGCGGGATACAGCGTGAAGCTGATTTTTTAAATTTTTTTATAAAAATTAAAAACATTAATTAAGAGATTAGTTCCATCTTATCCTTCTAATATTATAGATTTGAAAATTTGTGTTTACGGATGATTGTTCCACTTTCACGCAAAAACTACTGATCAGATGTAGATGAAACTTTACAGTAATTTGCCGTATATGTAAAATAAAACAAGGATATTTATGTAAAGATTTTGTATAATTTGGCTATATTATAATAGTAAGTTTGGGCTGGCGAAGCCGCCTTTGTATCATTATTTTGAAATATTATAGTTTTAGAGTTTGCAAGTGTTTTATAAATAAAAAACAGGGCACAAGTATACGACTGTAAACGCGATAGGTTGTGGATTCGATTCCCACCCGGGGAAAAGAAATATTTCACATTTTTAATTACTCATTCTGGGAACGAGGTAAAAGTAAAACATTGAGTTCCTGTATTCAACACCCAATGTCTGCGGAATTCGGCGGAGAAGTAGGGACCGCCATGGGAACGGAGTGTCTTAACACTAGATTCCCTGTTCCTACCTACTCTGCTTTGTGCTGTATACAGCGTGATACTAAAAATATTATTTTTAAATTATTATTTTATTATATCTAAAGAAATAAAAAAGTATATTGTTAGTTATGTTGTATCTGCCTATAAGTGCAGTTACATAATATATTCTTAATGGGGTTATATCTTCATAGTACGTTTATATTATAAATAAATTAAAATGCTTAATATTTTGAACGTCGTATAATTTACCCCATGTTCACAAAAACGGGACTTCTTTTTAATCAATGATTTACACTTAATTTTAAATAAATAACATCTTAGGTTAACGCCTCGTGAATTCAATTCCTACGGGTCACGTCGAGGCAACGACGCCATCATGTCGCGCGGCACCTTCGCCAACATCCGTCTTGTCAACCGCCTGGCACCGAACCCGGGACCGCGCACCACCCACTTCCCCAGCGGTGATGTAATGGACGTGTTTGATGCAGCTGATAGGTGAGTTGGTGTGTTTGATATGTGGTACGAGTGTGATTCAGACCAGAGAGAAAGAAAGAGAGAAGAACACTAACTTTAAAAAAAATTAAAAAATTATAAATTAAATTAGCTTCACGCTTACCTAGTGATTTAGAACCTAGTGTTAAGACACTCCGTTCCCCACTTTCTGCCGAATTCTGGAGGCATTGCGTGTTGAGTGGCAGAACTCAACGCCGCGCTTAACCTCGACACCAGAGCGAAGAAATGGAAATATAAATTTAAGTAAATATTTCATCTCCTCGAGTGGGAATCGAACCCACAACCAGTCGATTTTGCAGTCACACCTCGTACCGCTGCGCCACGACCGGCCTCTACTGACTTTAGAATTGTTTATAAAGCAATAATAACATCTTTATTCATTGATTTTATAGGATTTTAAAAATATTGTATATTTCTTTAATTTTAGTATAATATTAAGAATATCATTTTAGTGCACGTAAATTAAAACCTTAAGTATATTTTATTTCATTTGCATTCAGTGAATATAAACATAAATAGTGAGTTTCATATTTTAGTGTAATTTTGTGTTGTAATAAAGTTAATTTCTTTTGCTCATTCACTTATTTTGCTGCTTATCAATTTCAACGTTTTTTATTATTTTGACTTAAATTCTTTCCGTTCGTTCATTATTTATTTTTTCTAATATATTTCCCATGTTTTTTCATAGATATGCAAAAGAAAATGTCCCGTTAGTAGCAATTGTAGGCAAGGACTACGGGTCGGGATCGAGTCGAGATTGGGCCGCGAAAGGACCTTTCCTATTGGTAATTATTTTTTATTTATTTAGTAGATTATAGTGATTTAAATTCAAATGTATACTGTATTCGAATATATTTCTTCCAAGCATTCTTGTGTCGTGGAATGGATCTAAAGATACGTTTATTCTGATGTATAAGCTATATTACATTTAAGTTTCAAGTAAATGTAAAATGAGGATATTTTTTTTAAGATTAAAAGTATGCTTTATCCATATATCAAAATATATTTAAACCCCTACAGGGTATAAAAGCAGTGATAGCTGAGTCCTTTGAGCGTATCCACCGCTCCAACTTAGTAGGTATGGGTATAATACCCCTCCAGTTCCTACCCGGGGAGAACGCGGACACCCTGTCATTGAACGGTAGTGAACAATACTCCATCGAAATGCCCGAGGAGTTGGTGCCACAACAGAGGTTGAATGTACAGGTTAGTTATTTCATTCATTCGTTAATATGGGAGGTTTTATTTTTTCGTTTTTAAATACATATACCTCCAATAAGATACAGCACGGTATCGGAGTGCTGGCCATCCTGAAGATAGCTGTAGTTAGCTGCGCAGATGATTCATTTTTGGAATGTTTCTTTATTTTGATTATTTTCTTGTCTGAATGATGCGCAATAATTCAGTAAACTTCATTTGAGGGCGGCTAAGACCCGTTGACCGTACTGTACCATTTATATGTTCAAAAATTATACTATTAATAATATAAATGAATATTTATATTATTATTGATTGGTCATTTATAATATTATTGATTGATTTATTAATTCATTTATTCTTTTTAATTTATACAATTTTTTATGAACATATTAAATACTTCGTTCCCCCAGTGTTTACTGTCGGCAATTATTTTTATTATTATCATTTATCTTGATGCATTGCTTTTGTCTAATTTATTTTATTGTTTAATTTCATTTAGGTGGATAACGGAAAGTCTTTCCAAGTTATAGTACGTTTTGATACAGAAGTGGACCTCACTTACTTCAAGAATGGAGGTATATTAAATTATATGATTAGAAAGATGTTGTAGGTTCGAATCGCTTGCAGGAATTTGGAAAAATTGTGCTTTTTTTGTATAGATTTTTTTTATTATTTAGGGTGGTATAAAAATTGCAAATAATAAAGTGTGATAAAGAATTTTTTATTTAAATTTAAAATTGTATATTGTAAAATTTTTCGTTTTCAAGAATTTTGTTTCTTTTTTTTTATTATTTAGAGTCTTATAAATTTGAGAATATTGCAAAAACCGTAACAAATAAGAGTTTATCACAAGTACACTTTTTAATTATATCAAAAACATATGCCATTTTTTTTATTCCCTTTTTTCAATGGTTTATTGTAATTTTCTTTTTAAATATAATATTTTCTTATTATTAAAAAGGGTTATAGGGTTCTTTATATTATATATATACATACATAAACAATAACTAGATTTGTTGTCTTTATAATTTTTTATCAATGCGTATAAAAATGTGGAACTTATAAAAAAAAAAGGATTTTAAAGGGTAATGTAAATACTTATAAATCAGGAATTTACATTATAAAAATAATTTTGTTATTAAATATGTAATTTATTAAATTAGTTTTTGGTGTTTTTCTTTAACATACTAGCATTTTTGCTTCTTTTATTGTTTTTATTATTTATGTAGTTGTTAAGTAAAATCTTATATTCATATTTAATTAATAAATATATTTTCTATATTTTTTCTTTGTTTTATTTAATCACATTAATAAACATTTTGAACAATTTAGTTATAAACCTAAGAAATAAATGTTATGTAAAGATAAACGTCACAGAAAATGAAACATACATAATATTATATAATATTAAATTATTAATTTCTAGCGGCCCGCCTGTGGCTTTGCCCGCTTAAGCTGCATGATTATTGATCTTATAAACAGAAATGACTTCTAATATGATTTACAGTTTTTATATTAGTTACATATATCTGAATTTGCTATTTACTCTGCTTGAAGGTTGCCTGGCAAAGATTACTATTAAGCAATAAGGCCGCCTTTTGTACATTTATATATTTTTATTGTATTTCTGTGTCTTATCTTGGGTGTACAATAAAGAGTTAATTATTATTATTATTATATTATTGGCTAAATGTACAATTGGTAAATATGTAGTTATTACAGAGTACACGTAGAAAGGCTGGTTTTAGGCATTTTTATATAGATTTATTTCAAACAAACGAACGAACCAAAGAATCTATGTATTTACTTGATATTTTTTTGAAGATCAAATCGGTCTTTATCTATAATATGTGTTGAATTAATTACGACTTAAACTTAACTATTATTCTATATGAAGGTAATCTTCACTAACAATTTAATTTTGTTTACTTTATTTTTTGTACTCTGAACAATAGTGCTTTAAAAATATATATTTTTATCAACAGTCATATAATTAAGACGTTTCGAATGTCATTCTTTAGCCAAGAATCTTACCAGCACGACTGCTATATAACATTCGCAGGCAAACTAATGCCTTGAGTTCATTCAAATATACATACGCCGATAACTTGTTTTTAATGAACCGTTTTTGATGTAACATACTTTAAATGTTAATTTGAATTAAAACAAAGCAATTGGTCAAATTTTTGTTAATCGGTAGTAGTAAATCGGTTCAATACTTTCAGAGAAATGTGACCATACAAATAGACAGACAGACAGACAAGAAATTAAAAAAAAAAATTTTTGCTTTCCATTACTCTTTTTTAAGTGTCCCTATATCCATTTCAATCAAAATTACTAAATGTATAGACAAAATACTTTTACTGTTTTATTATATATAGAGATTATAAAGATTTAAAAAAAATTGTTTAGTTCTGCTCTATTCTTTAAATGTAACTTCGACAAAAAAAAAATATTAAAGATAAATAAGCCAAACATTTAATGTATTATCAACAAGGTTTACTTACAATAACAATAAGTCAATAATATGATATTAAATTTAAAATACTATAATGTCACTCTTTAGAATGTGATTTCAAATGTATTTGCAAGCTTTTTTTTAATTGATAGGACTTGTTACACAAGTCACAACAAAATTTTTTGACCCCAGAATGACTAAAGGAATGTCCTCGCAATTTAGATTTCGAGAAAAATCTCTTATCACAACTATTGCAGGCATATTTCTTCCCTTTCAAGTGACATTGTTTAATATGGGCTCCTCTAGAACTTGATGATATGAAGGTTGCATCACAAATATCACATTTATAATTTCTAGTTCTAATATGATTCCATAGCATATGTGAATTTAATATGCAGCGTGTTTTGAACTTTTTTGGGCAATATTTACAACTGTAGGCTAAGATGTTGCCATGTGTTAACAAATGTACCCTTAAATATCCAGGAAGATAAGACTTGCCGCACTGATCACACTGTTTCATCCTTCTTTCATGTTTATAAATATCCTTATTATCTAAATCAGGCTGACACAAATGATTTTTAAGTTCTTCTGTATCGTAGAAACCTTGCCAACAATTTTCACAAATAAAGGGTTTTATATGCAATCTTCTATGTAACACTAAAGAACGAAAGTCCTTAAATTTTTCATTACAGTAATTACAATAGCGGCCTACAGTTGATTTAACAGTGTGATTTGTAACACAGTGATCATAAAGAGACTTTTTGGAGTGAAATTCTGCCTTACATTCTACACAAAATAATGATTTATATTCAAATAATGTAGGTTTTGTTAGCACTTTCTGTGACTTTTTCTTCTGCTTCTTTTGGACTACTTCTATAGACTTAAAATCATTAGATTCAATAGAAGAATCATTATTATTGCTTGATATATCCGAAAAATAAATGTTTTCACTTAAAGTTTTTGCGCTGGCTTCAATTAGTGCTTTAAATGAATATGATATTGTTAACTGATGAACACAGCTTATACAAATTCTATCAGGTAGTGAACCATCTGGGGGTATCTGAAAGAAAGTACCAAATAATGTATCAAAATTTTGAGACAAAAATAACGATATTAAAATTTAAATAATAATATTACAGTGTAATTATAAATTTGTTGCAATATATGCGATAAGCGGACGCTATCTCCAGCAACCGATAGAATTGACTGGATGTGCCGCATTTCTTTATCGTAACCCAAGCATGTTCTACAATGGTCCTTATAATCCATTATTACAAAGTTATTTCTGCTTATTAGGTTTTATTTAAATAACAAAAAATTGCGATTTCAATTCTTAGCTTAAGGTGTTCCGAGCATGCCAGTTGGCCAGCAATCACTTCGTGTCACATTTTATGGAGAACACACAAAGGAGATTGTATATACGGTAAAAAAGAGTTAATAATACACAATAAGAGAATATATGTCGGAAAAAAATATTTTTTAGGTTATTTTGTTATCAAACATAGTTGACAACTAAGATATTGACATTGACAATAGCAAGTTAGCAACTAAATTCGAATATTCAGTATATACCGCCAACTTTATTTTCTAATGGATAATGGAATATGCCGGAAAAAAACAAACAAAAACTTGTTTTATAATGATGACAAATATATTGGTTAGACGCTGTTTAGTCCGGCCGCGCAAGTCTTTTTCGGGAAAACGTCGACCAGTGCCAAAATAAACTTGTGTTTGTTCAGTTAACGCATTTCTCGAGAATGTTTCCTCATGGGGTGAAAAGCACTTGGTTCAATTCAATCCCAATAAGACATAAGTTTGCGCGTTAACCACGAAAAAATCCCCATTGGTCGTCAATCTTCCAAAACACTTCACTTACAAGCGTGCCCAGTATCAGCACATTGGGCCTTAGCGTTTCGAATGACTGCCAGTATCACGATCATCTGGAAAGCAAGGCCTCAAAGAAACTGGGGGTTATCAGGTTATCAACAGAGGGAGACAGTCCTTCACGCCAAAACACCGATTGGGCCTGTATACGGTTCAGATTTGGCCTCATGTAGAGTACTGTTCTCATTTTTGGCCTGGTGCACCCCAGTATCAGCTTGACCCATTTGATCGCATACAACGTAGAGCCGTCCGAATAATTGGTGACGCAATGATTTGTGCAAAGATTGACACATTGGCTTTGCGAACAGATGTCTCCGCGCTGTGCCTTCTCTACTACATTTATCATGGGGAATGTTCTGGAGAACTACCAGTACCATCCACATCATCTGGATACGTTGCACTCCACTACTGTGCGATTTCGTAGGGACTTCCTTTCACGCGCCATACAACTGTAGGATGGTCTACCTGCGGCAGTGTTTCCAGACTACTGAATATGATTAAAATCATCACTTAACAGGTGAACAGTTTGAATAAACATTGATTTTAAGATTGACCTCCTATTATATAATATTTTACTTTAAAACATAAGGCAGACTGCGCATTTAATCGTCTTTGCTTATAGTCAAAGGGAATCGGAATTAAATATATCCCATCTAAAGATGGGATAATATATGGGATGTTTGTGATGGGGCTTGTGGGGTAGCAGTCCAGTGTGAGTGGGCATCTCTGTGTAGGTATAAAAATACAATGTTTTGCTTCTGCGAAAGTCTCAAGTGCGTGACTCTGATTTGCCAATAATTTATAGCAAATTTACCATTTATAATATTAGTAAGGATATATTTATCAAAATATTTTACTTACAACAAAATGGCAGTCTATAATAAAATACTAATGTATTTCAAAGTTGAGTAATTAACAAAACACTAATAATTATTTTAAAAGATAATCTTTAATACAAACAAACACATTACATTATAAATTAAAAACATACTAAAGTCACTTTTTAGAATGTGACTTCAAATGTATTTTCAAGCTTTTTTGTAATTGATAGGACTTATTACACAAGCGACAATGAAAATTTTTGACCCCAGAATGACTAAAAGAATGCCCTTGCAATTCATATTTTGAGAAAAATCTCTTATCACAACTATCACAGGTATAGTTCTTCTCTTTCAAGTGACGTTGTTTGATATGGGCACCTCTAGAACTTGATGATATGAAGGTTGCATCGCAAATATCACATTTATAATTTCTAGTTCTAATATGATTCCATAGCGTATGTGAATTTAAGATGCAGCGTGTTTTGAACTTTTTTGGGCAATATTTACAACTGTAGGCTAAGATGTTGCCATGTGTTAACAAATGTACCCTTAAATATCCAGGAAGATAAGACTTGCCGCACTGATCACACTGTTTCATCCTTCTTTCATGTTTATAAATATCCTTATTATCTAAATCAGGCTGACACAAATGATTTTTAAGTTCTTCTGTATCGTAGAAACCTTGCCAACAATTTTCACAAATAAAGGGTTTTATATGCAATCTTCTATGTAACACTAAAGAACGAAAGTCCTTAAATTTTTCATTACAGTAATTACAATAGCGGCCTACAGTTGATTTAACAGTGTGATTTGTAACACAGTGATCATAAAGAGACTTTTTGGAGTGGAATTCTGCCTTACATTCTACACAAAATAATGATTTATATTCAAATAATGTAGGTTTTGTTTGCACTTTTTGTGACTTTTTCTTTTGCTTCTTTTGAACTACTTCTATAGACTTAAAATCATTAGTTTCAATAGAAGAATCATTATTATTGCTTGATGTATCCGAAAAATAAATGTTTTCACTTAAAGTTTTTGCACTGGCTTCAATTAGTGCTTTAAATGAATATGATATTGTTAAATGATGAACACAGCTTAAACAAATTCTATTAGGTAGTGAATCATCTGGGGGTATCTGAAAGAAAGTACCAAATAATGTATCAAAATTTTGACACAAAGACAACAATATTACAATTTAAATAATAATATTACAGTGTAATTATAAATTTGTTGCAATATATGCGATAAGCGGACGCTATCTCCAGCAACCGATAGACTTGACTGGATGTGCCGCATTTCTTTATCGTTACTCAAGCATGTTCTACACTGATCCTTATAATTCATCATTACAACGTTACTTCTGTTTATTATGTTTTATTTAAATAACAAAAAATTGTCAGTTCAATTCTTAGTTTACGGTATTCCGAGCATGCCAGTTGGCCACCAATCACTTCGCTAACGTCATGTTTTATGGAGAACAAACAAAGGAGATTCTATATACGGTAAAAAAATATATATTAACACAATAAGAGATAATATATTTTTAGGTTATTTTGTTATCAAACATAGTTGACAACTAAGATTTTGACATTGACAATAACTAAAATGGTGTAATCAGTGTTGCTTTATCTTAAGATTTTTTTAAGATTAAATTTTAAATTGTAAAGATTTCAAAGGTGTAAATGGCTTGAGGGGGAAGGAATTATTTCCGCTCTGAAAACAAACTGACGGTTATATTAGAGTAATTTCCATTTCCTTGCTCTGATAGACAAAAGCCAGTTGAGTTTCGCCACTCAACACGCAATGTCTGGAAAAATAGGCATTACGTAAAGAACAGTGTCTTAACACTAGATCTCTGGCTACTTTGGCTGTGAATTGGATTTGAAATCCCTTTTTTTCAGCTACACTCTGTACCCCGCATGTAGCAAGGTAAGTAGAGGGAGTTTAGAGTTAAGATACTCCGCCCTCTTCTTTCCGCCGAATTCTGGAGGCATTACAACCCGCGACACTGTATCTATCTCTTATAAATAAGTCACAATAAAGCACTTTGTGACAAAAAATAATTGAAAAGCGCAAGGTGATATATCGATTTTTATTTGGCATGGATGTTGAAACTTCCGAGCGAAAGTTATTCCATTATCAAGAAAATTTTATGAAAATAAGCTTCGGCTTATACTCGTATAGCATGTAATTTGGACCTATATTTATGATGTGGGGCTCCTATCTCTACTTTAGTGATAAAAAACACGAAAGTTTGACATCCGGCAAAAAATATAAATAAAAACACAGTAAAAGGCAATCTACATGTTCGAATATGAATACATCATTATATTTTAAAACGTTTATAAAATAAAAATATAAAACAATTTATTTAAAAATAAAACTTATTTTAAGTATCTTTAAAATTCGCAGATAAAAAGAACAAATGTTTGACATCTGTCTCTTTTTATCTGTCAAACACAAAGCAAAAGTAACAAATTATTCAGCCTCCATGTAATGTAGATATGAACATTATAACATCATTCTCTTGAATTTCATATTCTAATTCACCAAATAGTTCCCAATCTGCATCATTAATGAGAACTAATATACCGGGTCTGACAGAATCACCCTGAAATAATAAAAATATTGAACAATTAAAATTATTGATTTCCAATTAGCAAATGAACCCACAACATACACAGTTAGGCACCTGTCATCATTATTTTACTAGATTATCTTGTAATAAAAAACAATCATAATTAAAACAAAATAAAATCTTTATAAAATTTTCTCTAAATAATGCATCAGTTTTTTGTATTTAATTCTATAATCTAAACGCGACGTAAGAGCGCCTGGTCGGTTTCTAGGAGGCGCGGGTTCGAGTCCCACTACGTTCAAATTTTTATACGTTTTCTAAATAAGTATTTTCCTTTTCTAAGTGTGGAATAACACTTTAAAAATCTTAAAAATATTTAATAAATAGCATTTTCTCTTGCCAGACGATAATTCTTATTATAGTAATTATCTTTGGGTATCGGAAATTTGTAAAAATTTCCCTACAGATGCTAACAACATACATAAGTTATAACAAGCTCATAAAAGTTTCGACGTAGCTTGATGAGAATGTATTATATGATTTAGTCGTCAGAGCGCCTGGTCGGTTTCCAGGAGGGGCGGGTTTGAGCTACATTCAAATTTTTAAATGTTTTCTAAATAAGTAATTTTCTTTCCTAAGTGTGGAATAACACTTTAAAAATGTTAAAATAGGAACCAACCTGCAAAAACAACTCAGGCCTCTCCCGCAACAAATTATCTCTTATCCAAACTAAAAGTTCTTTTATGGTCCATTTCTTATTAACACTATCTGGAAAATATTTTTTTAATGGTGGCAATTCAATTTCTCTTTTCTTTATTTTATCAAAAAGTAACTCGGCTCCACCTCCAAATTGAAGTTGCAATTTTAATGTTTCAACCATTTTTAAATCTGAAAATATAATTTTAAGCTTAAGCAGAGAATGGATTGTCATAACATTAGGTTCCCTCTGCCGTACCCATAGAGCAGGGTAGCCAAAGGGAATTAGTGCTATAACATAAGCAGGATCACAATGAACAAATCACAAGTTATACATATAATAAAATTATAACTGAAAGCTCCCTGGATCTAGAAGTTATTCAAGAAAATCAATTATTGGGGGGTATTCATTAATGTAATAGAATCTAAACCAATCATGTTTAATAAAAATTGTTTGTCTCTTAAATGCAATTTTCAGTATTGGAATTATGTAAACTTTTCTTAACATTGTGTTTATTTAAATTATTTCATTAATAAAAATCTCAATTTAAATACTTTAAATTCTATTTAACAAAGTTGCTAAGAAATAACTGTTCTATTTAATTGACTGAAATTTTAGTTTTCAATGTATATTGTCGGTAAAAAGATTTTGAAAGTAAATTATATTAATAAATTGTGTGACTAAAGCAGACAAAGCCATGAGTGGACACTAGTAATAATGACATAATTATATTTATTACATAGAGAGAGAGAATGACATCATTATAGACATTATTATCAGTTGTAAGTTTGCAATACGCTAAGGGGAATTATTATTTTAAGCAGTTTTATTTCCTTGTTCTGGTAAGATTAAGAAGGGCCTTAGGTTCCGCCACGTTCTGTTCAACACGCAATTCAAATTACTTAGTAATTAGTATATTTCCAATTGAATGCAATCATTGTAAGTTTTTCTACAATGTTTTAATTTTTCTCTCTTTCAATCTTTATTCAACAAATTTAGACAAAGATACACTTGGTGTCAAGATATTGTTTTGCGCTTTCTGTCCGCATTTGTGATATTGTAGTTGATGTGGCGGAACTCAACGCCGCACTCTGTCTTCATCAGAAAATAATTAATTCCGTCGAGTCTGTAACATACTCAAAACTGGTGCTTGGATGTTGTGCTTCTGCGATAATGCCTCAATAATATCGGCAATAATATAAGCCATCGGTCTAACTTTAGTCTAAGGAAAATAATATTATCTTTCTTTTCTAAAATTAAAATAAAGGAAGTACCTTACTTGAATATATATATTCTTTTTAAATTTAAGGATATAAATAGCTGTTTTTCTTACATATTCATGAATTCAAAATTAAAATGGACATAATTTCAAGGTTATGTTTCTATTATTATGTATTATGTCACTGTCACTAATGAGTAATGACGGCATGACTAAAGAATCAAAAGATTCAAAAGATGGTACTTTGGCAGATTATTTTGCGCCTGTCATCGCAAAATCTGGCCATTAAAAAAAGATTGTACTTATATTTAGAAACACTTTTAAAATGCAAATTATGTTCACCCCAATTTTCAAAGGCAATTACAATTTTAAGGTACCATTACGCTTTCCTCTCTAAGCAGGGTAGACAAAAGAAACATAGTGTTATCACACCTCGTTGCCTGGAAGTTCTCCGAACGCAAACATTTCAAGTTCCCTATGTTTACTCATTAATAGCAAATTATAATACTTAACTAAATAATAAACAAGTAGTCTAGATAAGTTAAATGATTAGGTGTTTACAAAAATATATTTAAGGAAAAAACCTTCAAAACATTTAATATTCTACGTGCTTATCTATTCTATATACTAAATATAGTATATAGAGGCTAGTGGCGCAGGGGCACAAAGTGTGACTCTAAAACCGACTGGTTGTGGGTTCGATCTCCACTCGAGGAGATGAAATATTTATTTAAATTTATATTTCCATTTTCTTCGCTCTGGTGTCAAGGATAAGCGCGGCGTTGAGTTCTGCCACTCAACATGCAATGCCTCCAGAATTCGGCAGAAAGTGGGGAAGTTAAATGATTAAGTGTTTACAAAAATATATTTAAGGAAAAAAACCTTCAAAACATTTAATATTCTTCGCACCTATCTATTCTATATACTAAATATAGTATATAGAGGCTAGTCGTGGCGCAGCGGCACAAAGTGTGACTGTAAAACCGACTGGTTGTGGGTTCGATCTCCACTCGAGGAGATGAAATATTTATTTAAATTTATATTTCCATTTTCTTCGCTCTGGTGTCGAGGACAAGCGCGGAGTTGAGTTCTGCCACTCAACACGCAATGCCTCCAGAATTCGGCAGAAAGTGGGGAATAGAGTGTCTTAACAGTAAGTTCCCTCTGCCTACCCTGCAGTGTGCGGGATACAGCTTGAAGCTGATTTATTTTATTGATTTATTTATAATAAAATCAGCTTCATGCTGTATCCCGCACACAGCAGGGCACAGCAGGCAGAGGGAACCTTGTGTTAAGACACTCTGTGTATTCTCCTAATTTTAGGAAAACGGCGACTAGACGTAAAACTGACCAATGTTTCTTTGTTAGCTAGCTTAAGATCTTTCAGTTCACAAACAAAATGGTAAGAATTTCTGACATGTTGAGTCAGTTTATACCTCGGTGTATCGATTTGGTTTGTACAGTCAGTATAGTCTTATTGTGTATTCTCGGCAACTAATATCACTTAGGAAGTTTTACACATCTTTACGTTACGAGGGATTTAATGTCAAGGATTTTTGTGTTTTTTGAAATTGTATATCTTACATTTCTTTCTTTCTTCTTCAGTAACACCCACGTTTCGCTGCCGTATATCAGCGTCGGTCGTCAGCATCGCATTGTGTACGGCCAAACGTGCAACTATTCTGAATCCTGCAGATGCTTATCATTATTCTACACTAATTATCATTGTCCATATCAACACATTTTTAGTGAATTCCATTTTTTTTACTCATATGGGTAGTTCATAGATACCACTTTAATAAACGTGTATTATAATGTCCAAGCTTAAGTCTCACAGTACTATTTCAGCTTTACACGCTGGTTTTAAAAAAGACGTATTTTTTGGTTAAAAATAACAATTTTAGGAGAACTGGACATGAAGCTAATTTGTTAAGCTGATAAAAAAAACGCTGCTGCATGTTATTTTTATATATTTAATATTATTCTTCGGGAAATATAAATGAAAATTAAATTAAAAATAATTTAATTATACTATTATTGTATTTTAATTGGCAATAATTGAAAAGCATGCTAACATAATAATATCGACTTTTCGTTAATATTAATAATTGTAGTATTGCCATATAATATCGTAAGTACATCCCTACTAATGTCATTGTCAAAAAATGTTAACATGATAATATTCATGTTATTTTGAATAATATAAAAAAAAAACTGCAAAATTTATTCTTTTAATGTGGGTAAAAAATTACATTTTATTACTACAAAGAGGTTTGTTATAAAAAGAAATTAATAAAGTCATATTGTTTGTATTTTTATTCTTAACAATTACAGATTTGTATAAAAAATGTACCAATCGTATTTATATGTTTATGTGTAATAAAATAATAAAAAAAATATTTCTCTTTTCTGGTAGACAAAGCACGTTATTGAGTTTTTCATCCAACTCACAATCTTGCAAATTAGTCGGTGCATCGTGAGGAATGGAATGTCTTAACACTAAAGGAGAGACTCCCTCCCTCTGCCTACTCTCCTAAATGCAGGGTGTGTTTAAAAGAAATAATATATTTTTTTTCTATTTCTTTCTCGACGCTTCACATATTTAGTGTGGTTTCATTGATGCAATGTATATCAAATCCAACTTTAACAATTATTTCATAACATGATTTAATTAAGAAGTACTTATTTCCTTTCTTAACAATTGCAGAATACTCATCAATTTAAGTCTAAAGAAATAAAATGAAACCATCAATAGATGTTGATTCTCTAAGATCTGAACATGAGTCAGAAGAACAATGGGCTGTGCGACGCAGCTTCATGCTACAGCACAAAGATGATTTCCCAGAAGATGAACTCATAACGCTCGCACAATTATTTACTAATATAGAATTTCTTGGGTGCAGGTAATTATTCTTTAGCTCTGCTGTATCCTATGTATAGTAGAGTAGACAGAGGTAACTTAGTGTTGAGACATTTTATAAACTTCATTTTCCACACACATTTGTCCTTCTATTGTGGGTTCAATACCCACTCAGAATGAAATATTTAATATTTTCATTTCCTTCCTTTGTTAATATGGTTAAAGACAATTTATTTTGCAACTTACAAAGGTAATGTTTTGAGAAATTGGTGGAATGAAAGTGTGTTAATGGAAATGGAGTGTTTATATACTCGATTCCTAGTTTGCCTTTGCCTACTCTGCTATGAGCAGGATACACTACACATAGAGTCAGACACTCACAGCTCCTGCTGCTGCAACATGATACCCTCTAATTAAATATCTAGTATAAAAAAAATCTTTTAACTTCACGCTGTATCAGGGTAGTCAGCATGATTCTGCTCCTGTGCCACATCAGCCCAAAACATGTAAACAAAATATTATATATAGGTATACTTATATTTATATGAGTTTTATTTACAGATACCCTCCACAAACAATGAAAAGAATAGCAAAACTAGCAGAGAAAGTCTCTGCTAATTACAGAGAGAGCCGCAAGAACAAGTTGAAAAGAACTTTTGTTGAAGCAAGTGATGCGGCGGAAGCCAAAGCCAAGAGAAGTTTTAAATGAAATCTGTTATATTATATTATATGTATATGTAATAATATTTAACTTTTAAATAAATTTATAAGTAAATGTAAAGTTTCCATTTATTTTCCATATGTTTTGGTTTGATAAACCATTGTGTGTTGATTGTGATTTATAATTATCTGTGAGTCAAGTCTTGTATTAATATTACTATTAATAATTAAATGTTTCATCTTAATCCATTTAGTACTTGGCGTGAAACGAGAACTAACATCTATCCTACTTTATGGACTTTCACATTTGTAATTTTAGTAGGATTATATATTGATACTGGTGGTCCACTCGCGGCTTTTTGGAAAACTTATAAAAATTTGAACATAGCGGGATTTGAATCCCGCCACATTTATACGTTTTATAAAAAGAGTTTTCTTTCCTACGTGTATATTTAATAAATAATATTCTCTCTTGCCAAATGATAATTTAAGTAAATATCTTTGAGTAGGGGAAATTTGTAAAAATCTTGCTACAGAGATGCTAAAGTGGAATAACATTTTAAAAATGCCAAAAATATTTCATAATTCATTGAAAGTTTTCTCTTAAAAATATGAAAAATTAAACCGCCTTAAAAATTAAACCATATATTATAAAATCAATTCATATACCTATATAAAATTTTACTTATAATTTCTTTTCTGTATATTCATATTCAATTATAAATGTTCTTATTTGCTGTGGAACTAAAGATATTCCTTGAAGTACTCCTTTATTATCTCTTATAATTTCTTCATACTTTCTTTTTTTCACTTCTGTTACATTACTCCCGTAAAAATCGTTAAAATTATCGACAAAATCGCCTTTGGTTTCCCATTTTAGTGGCATCCAATCATCTTTAAGTATATGTCCACCTAGAGTAGTTTCAGCAAGGCTAATAATTTTAATATTAACAAATAAATCATTTAAATGTATATACTTAATTTTGTTTTTTACGACTTCAGTCCGTTCCAAATAGTTTTCTATACGCAATAATATAGCATTATTTATTTTTTCCAAACTAAGAATATGTACACCAAACGGTAATTTCGATTTTAGCCCTGTAAAAGTTTTATCATTTTTGGTCCATTTATCATTTACAGCGACAAAAATTTGGGATTTTAATTCGATTTCCTTGGAAAATTTCTTTTCGAATAGCCTGTTTCGTTTGAAATTAGCTTTAGTTAAATATAAATAATGACTTCCGCGAACTATAAGGCCTTGTCCATGCTCAGTTTCATTGAGAAACGCTTGTATTTTATTATCATCTGTGAATATTCGACGAAGGATCATAAGATCGATCGTTCCTTCCAAAATGGAAGCTCCTCCTTGAGCTCTGTCATTAAAAATAGAAAAACGGAGATTTCTTTCTGTATCCTCTATATATATCCTTGTTGTTACAGGATAGAAGTTGCCTGAAAGTTCAATTTGTAATAAAAAGATTTGTAATATTGTTAATAAAGTAAACGCGATGGTTGATTCCCACTTGGAGGTTGAATTATTTTTATTTCGTCGACCTGGTAACGAAAAAGTGGGTAACGGTATTCCGTTAGCCATTTTTTTATTCATCTCCGGGAAATTAGTGTTAAGACAATTCTTAACTCTAATTTCCCAACGCCTACCCTGCTATATGTGGGGTACAACGTGCAGCTATAATAATCTTTTATGCAGAAATAAAAATCTTGTATAATAATATAATGTAGTTTTTCAATCTTGTAGATATAAGACCTGATCTCGTTCGTTTGTGGGTTTGAGTCCCACTGGAGGAAATTAAATATTTTATATTTTCATTACCTACTTCATTAGAGTGTGTATCAGAGGTTAGAACTTCAGCTTCACGTTGTATCCCGCACACAGCAGGGCGCGCAGAGGGAATCTTGTGTTAAGACACTCCGTTAACCACTTTCTGCCGAATTCTGGAGGCATTCAACGCCGCGCTTTGTTTCAACACCAGAGCGAAGAAATGGAAATATATATTTAAATAAATATTTCATCTCCTCGAGTGGGGATTGAACCCACAACCAGTCGGTTTTGCAGTCACACTTTGTGCCCCTGCGACTGACCTCAGGTTAGAATTTAATTGTTAAAAAAAATTCATTAAGACAATTCATTGATTCATCGATTTTATGTTTTTTAAATAGTAATTTTATCATAATAATTAATTACGAAATCTTAATTTCGAACTTTATACAATTTTTCTATTAATTTAGAATTTATAACACCTCAACTACTTCGAACTATTGGTTTAAATAGAAACATTCTTTATGTACCTAATAGTTGGTATTTTATTTATCGAAGGAATTTTGTTTGTAACCCACTCTACCAGATTTATCTCTTGTACTTAAAATGTATCAATTGCCGTAGACACAGTCGGTAGATAGTTATTTAAATTTGACCACGCGGACGAAGCCGCAGTTGATAGAGAGTATGAAATAAATAGATTGAACCATTTACAATGAACTTACCAGCAATGGGATCTAAATTATACGGTTCATACATCGCCCTGGTGTTTCTTATTCTTTTGATCGTTTGTCTTCCGTTAGAATCAGTGTAGAAAACACCGTTGTTTAATATATTCGTCGTGTATCTTATAAAGATTTCTTTGCCGAGTGCTAAAATTGAAATTCAGTGATTTTGTTAAAAAAATAGTGTAGTATATGCTTCGCTTTTTTGATATCGTTAAGAGGTGAGCATGAACGTATGTATGACAGGACCTTGTCTCTAACTCAGGTCTCTTTGTGTTAAATTTTTTACCTACCGTGAATAGAACCCTTAATCAACGGGTGTACTGTCTAACTGACCCACCAAGACAGCTTTACATAAGAAAATTAAAATAATACCAACCATCCTCTATAGGCGCTGGTCCTACAGTCCAATCTATCTCTAAAATCGGACTATCCTTATACAACTTGGCAACAAAACTAGCGAAATTCGAATATTTACAATGAATTTCTTCAACCACATCACTTTTATAGATTTTAGTATCAATATAGTCTATAATTGGTGTTGGATTTGACTCCTTGGCACGGAAAATGTAAGCGCCTGGATCGATTTTCGTGGTATTCTCTTGAGGATTATCAGAAATGTAGTAATAATATTGTATATCTAATGTCACGTTGATACCATTTGAAAGGGTCATTGTGGATAATTTTCTGTATTCATCTATATTTATTCGTATATACTGAAAATATTAAAATTATCAAGAAAGGTTCACGCTATATCCCGTATATAGCGGGGTGGGCAGAGGGAATTTAATGTTACAACACTTCGTTACCCCATACCGCCTTGAATTTTCGAGACATTACGCGATGAGTGGGCGGAACTCAACTCGGCGTTTTATTTTGCGACTTGATCGAGGAAATGGAATTAGCTCATTCACCAGCCCCACACCACATATTACCTGATTTCTTATAAAAGTGTCTTTAGATTCTTCATAATAATATTTATCTTCTTTTTCTTCATCTTGCTTTGTTTTTTCATAAATCCATGCAGAATTAACATTGGCAGTATTTTTTTTAACTGTAGTTGTCGTTTCGAATGTACTTTCATCAGTATAATTAAGTATAGTAGCAGTAATTTTAGGTGTTACTACACTAGAAGTTTCATCAATACTAACAACTTCTTTATTAATATTCCCAAAGTCAATTTTATTATCTGGAGTAGTTTCATCGACATCGTCGTCATCAAAAATTGACTTGTTATTAGCAACTTGACGCAAAAAATAGGTTTTTTGTTGATTTTTACTTAACTTTTTGATCAATGATCGTTTTGTTCTTTTAGCGATTATGTTATAGGAGCTGAGACCTATTGGAGGAATTTTCGCAATATATACTAATTCGTGACTTGTTGTCTGTCTGTTTGGAATTTTCAATATTTCATTTGATATTTTCATAATAGTCGCTTTTATTTTCGATCCTGTGAAAAAAATATATTACTAGGTACTAATATGAAAGATTTTCTTCTGTTTTTAGTCATTTTCACGTCTTGTCACGCATAGAAAAAAATAACAATAAATAATTCAAGCTGCAGATGTAGAGGCTGTCGTGCCGCAGCAGCACAGCATCTAATTGTAAACACGACGATCGTGCATTCGTTTGCCACAAAAAAACAAACAAACCAACAAAACAAATAGGCTGACAGGCAGTTCAGCCTGCCTATCAATACTCGAGAATTGTTTGAGACATAATCATGGAGTGTTTTAAGACTAGATTTCTACCCTACTATATGCGGTATGCAGGGTGCCTAAAGGTAAAAAAACATGTCTTTACTCTGACCTTTAGAATCAAATATCTCATATTCTTTGTTCAATATTGGTATCCTCACTGACATGTTGACTGGCCACGCTAGTGGATTATAAATGAAAATCTAAAAAAAAACTAAAGTTTAAAAATCCTTTCATACCAATATCACGATTATAATATTGTAAACTTGAGTTTTTCAAGTTCAAAAAAATTAACGTATTGAAAAGTTAAGAAAAGAGAAAATCAAAATCTTACATTGAATTTGTTCCCTTTAGTATATGGACACGAAGATATGTTAAATGAACATATATGATATTCTGTTTTAGACGAAGTTTTACGAAGCTTACTAAAAATCAGACATCAATAATGAGAAAAATATTAAAATTCTATTTATATAAAAATATGTATTTATGCGAGTATAGCTTTACATTTGTGCGAGTGATCCAAAAATGTAGAGCCAGGAAAAACTTTTAACAATAAATTTTATATGTTAACATAAAAATGGAGAGAGGAAAGTGGAATAGAGTTTTTTCTTTTTCGTTCAGGTTCAGGGTTCGTTCTTTCCTCTCTCCATTTTTGTGTTGTCGACAATATGTTTTTAACTCGCAGGAATTTATACTGAACTGAATGAACTAAACAACTGAATTTTGGGGGCATTGTGTTCATTGTTCGAACATAACTCGTTACCAGAGTGAAAATATTAAATATTTCACTTTCTCGAGTGGGAATTGAACCCACACGCCACAACCAGTCACAGTCTGATGCTTCTACTTCTACGCCACGACTCATACCACTACTATATCTAATATATTTATATACTTAAAAGCTTCCCCAATTAAAGTTCTTGATTTTTCTATAGCTGAATATAATAATTTCATATAATCGCTCATCACGTAGGGTCTCATGCTACCAGACAGTACATTGTGGTCTTGGACTACTCCTGAAAAAGAAAAAAATAATTTCTCTTTCTTTTCTTTTACTTTTTATCTTTTCTTATGTTACATAGCTACTTTGCATACAGGTCTGATTACAAACGCGATATTTTTTTAGCGATGATTTTTTAGTGCCTGAGATACGTATAACAAAATGTTTGTGTTTTATACAAACCCACAATCCACTTGAATTCGTCCAAAATTTTATCCTTATTCTTCAAATTTGCCAAAACGTTCAATTGTTTTGCTATCTGAAACATAAAAATAAAAGTATGTTAAAAATACTTTAATCTATAATTTACCATGCAGTGCTATTGGTATTGCATGGTAAATTATAAATCATGGGTAAAGAAATTATCCCACTAGCACATTAGATTTACTCTAGAAAATCATAACAAGTTCAACGTTCTTCAAATCTCATTTTAAAAATAATTTAATATATTGTTTCTGTGCTTCACGCTAGCTATCCTATGTACAGCAGGGGAGGCAGAGAAGAGAGAGAAGGGAACCTATTACCGTTAATTAATGAGACGTTGTAAACTTATTTAGAAAACGTATAAAAACGTTCTCATGAGAACGCATGGCTTAGTGGTCAGAGCGCCTGGTCGGTTTCCAGGAGGCGCGGGTTCGAGTCCCGCTGCGTTCAAATTTTTATACGTTTTCTAAATAAGTATTTTTCTTTCCTAAGTGTGGAATAACACTTTAAAAATGTTTAAAGAGACGTTGTATGTTGGCGGAACTTAATGCGATTTGTCACCGGAGCGAGGAAATAAAAACAATTTATTATACAAAAACAATAATAAATAATAATTTATTTACAAGAATTAATTTTAAACAATAAAGTAGGCATACCTGTAAATATATATTGGCTACTCTAACATAGTACTTGAAAGTAGGTCTCGAAGTAAACATACCGCTGGCGTAAGTATACTTATTATATACGAAAGGTAAGAAGTCGTCCTGCTTAGTTTCTAGAATTGGACTGAAAAAGTAAAAAAAAACTTATAAAAACATTATTTTCAACATCCATTGCAACAATTGTTATAGAATGTGCTCGGTGCTATAAATATGAAGCCTAGTTCAAGTGGTAACCTCTGAAGAGTTCCACTATTCAGGTAATGGCTCCATCATCAGACTGGCTTATTGACACCATATTACTGTATTATCACCTACGCTACGTATAACAGCTAAGTTTCATGATGATACAATTATTATCTATAAGTGAGTCAAAATTAGAATAACATGATTATTCATTTAAGAAATAGAGATATTACAAACAGCCTTAAATATTAATTAATTGATTTGGGTCACGATATTCTTTGTAAAATAACTTTTATTAGCTCCTGTACAGTTTTTAAATTAGTAACATATATTATTAGTAAATATATAATTGGTATACAGAATATACATAGAAAGCCCGTTTTTAGGCATTTTTATGTAATCAATAAAATAATCAACATTTTCGGTCCAGTTCAAGTCGTACTCATGACCCGAGAGTTTCGTACCAGTTTCAAGAATGGAGATACACCAAAAGAGTAACTTATTAAAGTTGTCATTTTGTATAAAATTAAGTACAGATTAAAATTTGTACCTAATAGTTTTTTTTCTGTGACACAAATACAATAAGTTGTCAATTTTTGAAAAATAATTTTGGAATTTTCCTTTATTCGTGCCGTAAGTTTTAACTTCTTAACAAATTTCGTAAATGTATATCTACGGGAACTACCTTATAGTTTTGATAGAAAATGCGACAAATAACAAAGCATAGACCCTCATATTTCATCGTCATTTGATTGCGATGATTTAGAAGATAGATTTTTTGTGCTCTAAGGAAATATAGACTTAAACATTGAGGTGTCTAACCTTTAACCGATCTTGTACAAAATAGTCTTGACAGACGGACAGACGGACAAACAACAAAGTTATCTTATAAGAATTTTGAGGTATGTACCCTAAAATACCCTTGGCACATACATACATGCAACATACAGGTGCAATAGTGCAATGTCGGTACGTGTCGCTTGTAAGTTATGAAATAATACTGCGGGATATTTTTATTAACAGTGTCAGAGCATTTTTTTCTTGAGATACAATTTTTTAGAGGTTGCTCCCAAAAGTTATTTTTTTATACGTTTCTTAAAAATATATTAATATTTAACATAAAGGACCGAACGGACTGAAGAACCTTTTCAAAATATTTCTTTGAATATTAAGTCATGCTTTATCACTGTGTTAAATAATTACGAATTAAGCTAGACTGTTACGAAGGTAATCTTCACCAACAATTCAATTTAGTTTACTTTGTAGTTAGTACTATGAACAATTGTACTTTAAAAATACGTAAATTTATCTACAGTCAAATAAATAAGACGTTTCTTAAGTCATTCTTTTGCTCAGAATTTTACCAGCGCGATTCAGAAAACCACCTTTTATGCACAGGGCTATCTATTGGACTTACAATTGAACTGTAACCATTCGAACATTGTTAGAAAAATACTACTTATACTATATTTATGTTAAATTTATTATATGTATAGATTACATTTACACGACGTAATTAACGTTTAACAAATAATAACTCAACAATATGTTTTATGCGTTATCAACATTCATTACCATATGTAGTCAATAGATATCGTTGCATATGTTTCTATTTTTTTCAAATATAATATAAATATCTTAAAAACTATAGTACATTATTTTTTGATAGAGTGTAGCGGTAAACTTTCCAAACTATAAAAATATATAATAATCTTTTATGCACAGCGCCATCTATTTTCAAACTTAAAATTGAGGACAGTTTAAAAATGCTGTTTTTATGTTAAATTTCACCTAATATAAAATTATGTTAGCTGAAAACGATGTTGTGCTAAAGTATTAAAATGATTAATATTCCTCCCGTCGTAATTAGTGCTTAACTCCACAGAATGTTTTATGCGTTATCAAGTTTCGATAGTACCTACTATTTGTTGTCAATAGATAGCGTTAATAAAGTCTTTTCTGCACAGCGCGATCTATTTAAGATTTAAAATTAAGGACAGTTTAAAAATGATGTTTTTATGTTAAATTTCACCTAACAAAATTATATTAACCGAAAACGATGTTGTGCTAAAGTATTAAAATGATTAATATTCCTCCCGTCATAATTAGTGTTTAACTGCACAGAATGTTTTATACGTTATCAAGATTCGTTAATACCTACTATTTGTTGTCAATAGATAGATGGCGTTACTTGTATCTATTTCTACTATCTCAAATATAAACTTCTTGAAAACTTAAATACTTATATCTTTTGATAGAGTGAAGCGATTACAATGAAATAAAAACCAAAACTTACTCTGATTTACTTATAATTTTTATGTATAAAAGTTGCATAAATGTATTGTGTACTTTTTACGTTATACGTGATCACATAAACAGACAAAAATTCCAAAAATGTTGGAAATGGATTCTGTTAGTTATCCTTTAACACCCTGGCTAATTTTTTTTTAATATTTTAAAATTAAATAATTAAAACATTAAATTAGGCTCACGCTGTATCCCGCACACATCAGGGTAGGCAGAGAGAACCTAGTGTTAAGACACTCCGTTCCCCACTTTCTGCCGAATTCTGGAGGTATTGCGTGTTGAGTGGCAGAACTCAACGCCGCGCTTAGCCTCGACACCAGAGCGAAGAAATGGAAATATAAATTTAAGTAAATATTTCATCTCCTCGAGTGGGGATCGAACCCACAACCAGTCGGTTTAACAGTCACACTTCGTGCCGCTGCGCCACGACTGGCCTCTTTAATATTTTTAATGTACAGAAACGACTTTTCCACAGATTTATTATAAGTATAGATTACAAAATTATCCAAAAGTTTTTTTTTAATATTTTATTAAAATTATTATATAATTTCAATGCCATTATGTCAGAGTGGGACAGCTTATAACTGTAAGCGTAATGGTTGTGGATACGATTCCCACTGAAGCGAATGGTTATATTTAAATGATTTTATTTCTCAACTTAAATTATTTTTATTTCCTTCACTTAATTGTTTAAAAAATCGCTCCAACCGATATAACACAAAAACATACCTAAATGAAAACATTATAATTATCTTGTTATCCTGGTAGAACTGGTGCGCACATTTTTTATTTTTTTTTCACTTTCACTAGCTAAAGGGCACTTAGTATTATGACACTCCGTTATACACTTTTCATTCAGTTTAAAAATAAATATAAAAATTTCTTACTCATCTTCTCTAACTGCTTTCAAGTAACACGCGGGATTTGAATACATGGCGTGTATTTTGAGATCCTTCCCATAAGTTTTTATATTGACATGTCTGTTGGAAAAGATATAGTTATATAAAAAACCGGTCAAGTGCGAGAGGCAGTACCCATCAAATTTCAGTACCAATTAAACGATTGTAGATCAACAATGTGGAAAAAAATGTGGGGAAATTGTTAATATATTTTTTAATATATTTTTTTAAATGCAATGACTATCCGATCCTTATTTGGGGAAAGATTTTATATATGAATAACCTGAATATATCATTTTCAGGTTTATATTTCCAGTTTTATGGTTAGATCAGATTTTACGCGGCTTGAGTTCGAGGCGTCAAACTGCATGAGATCTGAACTGTGCGGATCGATGATAGTAGTGAACGAGGCCAAAGAGGTATGCAGAGACGCTGGCGTTTTGCCCTCTCTGGTTACCCCGCCAGGGATAAAACGTTAAGCTAAACAAATAATACCCACGTGATCAATTTATCGATGTTTTCGTACCAAATTCTCGCGTTAAAGTATCCCATCATTTGTCCCATCACTACTAGGATATGCTTTGTATTGTAGTATGGGGATTGACGATATCTTATTGACTCTATGAACACTTTTACCTAGAAAATGTTTTAAATTATTTGTTAGGACACATCGTTTTCCACTTTCTATTTTTTTAGCTTCACACTGTATCCCGCATATAGCAGGGTAGGCAGAGGGAACCTTATGTTAAGACTGCGATTAATATTTGCGACATTGCGTGTAGAATGGGGGTACTCAACGACGCGCTCTCTCTTGCGAGCGAGAAAATAAAAATAATCTTCCCCTTTCGAGTTCAAATCAAAGTCGAACCCACAACCTCCGCGATCTTAATCAGATTATATTTACATTTACATTTTATAACATAATATAGATATGATTATTTGATCTGACGGTCTGATAATTGGGAGGAAAGTGGAGAATGCGGTGTCAAAACAATACTTTCTCGACTACCTTAAATTAATAAATGGACTCTTTTGAAGATATCATCTGAAAAAAAAAATCATCATCTTAACACCCTTAAATTTTAAGAACCTGGGAATCTAGTGCTAAGGCACATCTCCAATTAAAAAATTTCCATTTCCCACTTTCCGCCCAATTCTGGAAGCATTGCGTGTTGAGTGGCGGAACTCAAGGCCGTGCTTTGCCTCGTTACCGAATGAGGATATTAAAATATTAGTTGTGCCTTTGCGCCACGACTGGCCTCAATTTGGTCTCAATTTCGTCTTACTTATACTATCAATTTGGTCTTCAATCTCAATTTGGTCTTACTTATACTATTAGTAATTGTAAAAGTTTGTGAGGATGGATGTTTGTTCTACATTCAGGCACAAATTACTGAACGGATTTTGATAAAATTTTACAATAATATAGCTTATACACCATAACAGAACATAAGCTAAAAAGTTTTTAAGCATGTAGATTTTATATAATTTGGTTATTATATAACAATAAGTTAAAGCGAATGAAGACACGTTTGGGTCACTAGTCATAATTTATAAATCAAAATCACTATTTTCTCTGCAATACACTAGAGCTTAAGTGACCGCTCACTCTCTCATCAATATTCTTGAACACGGTATCTGAAGTTATAAGAAGTGGATCAGAGCACATACTGCCGAAGCAAAAACCTGGTGGTGACCAGTACCCGTCGAATAATTTGTGTGTGTATATATCTGTGACAGAACCTGTAACGATATCAAAACGTTCTTAAATAAGTTATTACAAATGTTTTTTTACATATGAAAGTGGTATTCGACACTTAGGAAAGAAAAATATATGTAAATGCCAACGATTGTCATCGTCTATGCAGGATTGTATATGCAGGATTCAATTCGAGTAATTGATTGTCACAGTTTGAGATTCACCACGCAATACGCAATGCGTTAAGACACTTTTCTCCACGTTGAGTGGCGGAGCTGAACAGCGCGATTTGTCTTGTTAGCAAAGTGAGTAAATGAAAATAATTTCATCTTTCGAGATTAATTAGATCCCCCAACCGTCGGGTTAGCAGTCAGTCAGCCTCTTAATTTAAAAAAATATTTTCTGTTTCTCATAAGGAAAAAGAACCTTACCCAAATCATCATTGCCCCGCCAAATAAACTCCAATGCCTTTCTTTCCATCCTGATGAGTTCATCATCAAAGCTTATGGGGTTTATGAACAAACCGTCGAAACCGATTTGGGAGACTATAGAAGCATGTTCCCTGGAATGTCCGAATACATCTGCCTGCCATGCTACTAGTGGACGGCCACAAGTAAGGAAAGTGGCGTTTAATTTTCTGTAAAATATGGTTAAATATGGTTTATCTTCTACGTATCTTTTCGTTTCTGCCATTCTACTATATCAACCTATACATATAATAAAATTGTAACTTATTGCAGCCTGTACATGGTATACTTCTAAGTCTTATAATAAAAACCATTATTAGGGGCATTTATTAATTTAAAAGAACTCTAGTCAATGATTTTTTTAAAAAAATTATATGTTTGTACGTAAGTTTTTGTCCGTTAATATCAGAAACGGTTGAATTATGAATTCTTAACATTGTACTTGTGTGTAGTGTTTGTTTATATAAAAAAATAGTTCAGATTTTTAATAGTTGTTTAAAGTTAACAAGATTTAATTAAAAAAAACACTTATTTTAGGTTCCATACTTTTTAAGAAAAAAGAAACCTTTATAAGATCGCTTTGTTGTCCGTCCGTCTGTCTGTCTGTCAACAGTCTTTATTTCAGGAACGCTTAGAGATATCGAGTTGAAATTCAAACCATATATTCAAATCTATAGTCCCATGATTTCATGAAAAAAATCATATTTCTACATTTAGTTAAACAAAAGATATGGCCATTTATGAGGGCCACAAAACGCGTATTTCGACACTACAAAGGGAATCAAAATTAACAGGGTTACTTTGGTTGACCTATAAATTATGAAATTTGGCAGCTAGCATCTACTAATCCTAAAAAATAATAGCCTTAAAATTTAATATTAAAGCTAGTTCAAGTGAGGTATCAGATAAAAGGGCTAAAGCTTGAATTTCAGAAAAAGCTCGAGTCCTCCAATTTTTGTACGGAACCCTTGATGGACGAGCCCGACTCGCGCTTCGCCGGTTTTTTAACACGCTTTTTGATTAAGTTGAGTTGTAACAAACTATAAAACTATGTTATATAATTATCATTAAACTTGGCAATAATTATACGTAGATTTATTAACATTTTTAAAATGCATTCCACACTTAGAAATGAATAATGCTATAATGGATTTGAATATTTGATATTAATTTCAACTTGATACCTCATCGAAATCTCAAGGTAGTACTGACAACAAAGTGATCCTATAAGGGTTCTGGTTTTTCCTTTATAGGTACGAATCCCTAAAAAGTAGTTCGTTGATCGTTGATCGTTCGTTGACGTAGTTCGATGATAACGTATAGTTTAACTTTCTAAAATGTGCCTGATACAGCGTGAATCTTAAAAAATATCTTATTTTATTAAAAATTACATATTAGAGCCTTCACCTTAAGGAATCACTGTAGCTGTCAATAATAGATTGATAATAAGAATTGGTTTCGTCCACCATCCCCCAACCTCCTCCCACGAAAATTAACCTTCCTTGACGTACAAGAGTGTATACCATACGATGAACTTAAATAAAAATAAATATTATTGAAATTATATTTTCATTTCCTCGCTCTGGTAATGACGCAGATCGCGGCGTTGAGTTCCTCTACTCATCATGTAACAAGTGAGAAAGACAGTATCTTAAAACTAGGTTCCCTCGGTTTACCCTGCTATATGCGGGATATAGCGTGAAGCGAAACTTTCACATTTCTAATATTATTAGGATATAAAAAGTGAAGAAGAATGTAATGTCGCCAATTTGGTGCAACAATGACGTAATTGTACGTTTTAAAAAATATCTGATTTAGTATGTGAATTATATATTCACATACTAAATCAGATTATGAAAAGAAAATTACAAACTAGGGATGTTTCGGACGGTTATAATTTGTATTTAGATACGAATATGAATATAAGAAGAATTCTATATCGGCGTCTGTTTCGATTATTGATATAGAAACTAAAGCGGTTTTAAGGATATTAGATTTTATGAGACTCTTTTGACTTTTTAAAGAGTTTGTTATTAACAATTTGTAATATGTTATGTTTATGGAAAGGATAAGGCAATCGAATGTGCTCATCATATGGGTTACCTGGTGACTACTACTTTACTTTAGTGATCTACGCCGCCCACGACCCCGTGTAACACCAGAGGAACTACTACTTTAAGATGTCATGTCGTGTCGACTTGGGAGGTGGGAGGAAGTTCCTACGGAACCGTGCAGTAGAGTGCCACGTATCCAGGTGGTAGGAATGATAATTATGTCTGCGACGTACTGTGAGGTAAGGAAATTCGGAGGCAGGTACCAGGTCAAAGAGTTCTACAGAACACTCCCCATGATAAATGCGGTAGAGAATGCACATAGATTTTTTTGTTTATCTTTTTTTTTAGTAACAGGTTGTCGTACCATATCGCTTCTTTGTACGATGTGCTAGTGTCGACCTGGAAAAATCAAAAACCAAGTCTCATTTATACGAGTATATATCGGATTCCGTTACGATTACGGATAGTTTTTCTTTCGGATTACCAATAGTTTTGGATACGGAGCTATGTAACATCCATATTACAAACAATAATTGTATTTCCCGTAATATTTGCACCAAAGTAAGCGATATAGTACTTTTTTCTTCATTTGCCAAGTTTAGTCGTAAATGTGTAATATTTATAATATTATGTGCTATGATAAAAACTTACCTACAGCAGCTCTTTTGGACCACCAATGAAAAAAATATGGCAATTCACTATTGGATAATGTAAATCTGAAAAAAAAAATGTTTTAATCAATTCTTTTAGCTTCTTGCTGTACTAAATTCGGACATTTGTCTTATATTATAGAAAATAATTTATTCTCTCTGAGTAGAATTTTCGTGCTGGTGCTCTGGTGCGTTATTAAGTAAGCGGGCACTATTAGTGGCGCGTTATTAAAAGGAGGAAAGGACCAAGAATAGTTATCTGTGGGACCCCCATGTTCATAGAAAACCCAGGATATTTCTGGCCATTCACATTAAGCCGAAATCGGCTAATTAAATAAAATGTCAGAAGTTTGAATGCTTAATGCTGGAGTGCCGAACGCAATCAAATGACAAATCACAGAACATGCCAAAAGCGTCCTCCGATATAAATATATTTATAGAATATTTGTTCAATAGCTCGCGAAAGTTAAGGTTAATTACGACTTAAATGCATTAGGCAATTTACGGCATGTGCTGTCCAGAGGCACATTATTGTTATAAGTTTACAATATGTTGTACTCTACAAACAGTGTCCGACTATAGTTGACTAGTGAGAAATGTAAATATCCAAACAAATTCATTTGAAAGTAATCAATTCTCGTAATAGTTATAGAATTTTTGTATTGTTTCATTCATTTTAACATGTTATCATTAAGCTAGGTTAATTATGAAACTTTGAGAGTTTATTCCACACAAATACAAACCAGTAGTTTATAAAATTTTGGAAAAGTATTAAGCATATTGGAACAGTAATTTTTTGGCTCTGAAAGTTGAAAAATATCCTTATCTGAACTAGTCCGACATCGCTGTAAATACATGGGGTTCAAATGGGTACAGAGGTCCGATACCCGTAGAACAGGATAGAGTTAAATGATTTACAAATCATATTGAATTTACTTATAATTTTATTAATGTTAATAACAAAATATAAAAAAAAACATTATTTATTTGTATATCTACTAACTTCCTATTCTCATCCGCCCACAGTTCAGTTATAACTGAGTCCAAAACTTGCTTCATATTAATTAGTGATCTCTCATAAAAATCGTCATCTGAAAATTTTAAAATAATAAAAATTCTGTCCAATACTATATAAAAAATCAAATAAGAAAAGTCATTGCGATATAACTTTTGGTTTCTATTATAATATTATAAATTTGTGGAGAATTAACATATCTACATACACTTTTATGAAATAAGAATCTATGAAGTTTCAATATATTTATAATTTCATTCAATGAATTATGAGGCCAGTCGTGGCCAGGGGCGCAAAGTGTGACTGTAAAATCGACTGGTTGTGGGTTCGATCCCCACTCGAGGAAATAAAATATTTATTTGCATTTATATTTTCATTTCTTCGCTCTGATGTCGAGGCAAAGCCCGGCGCTGAGTTCCGCCACTCAGCACGCAATGCCTCGGAAGAACTCGGTGGGAAGTGGGGAACGGAGTGCCTTTACACTAGGTTCCCTCTGCCTACCCTGCTGTCTGCGGAATGCAGCGTGAAGCTGATTTTTTTTAATTCAATGAATTATACATTGGAGCCGTCGTGGCACAGGCTTGCAACGTGTGACCTGCGAACGCGACTTTTGTGGGTTAGATTCCCACTTGGGAGAATTATTTCATATTTCATGTCTTGGCTCTGGTAATAAAGTGCGGCGTTGACTTCAGCTACTCAATACGCCATATCAAGAAAATTTAGCTATGGATGGGGACCGGAGTGTCTTAATACTAGGTTCCCTCTCCCTACAATATTATTTGCGGGATATAGCATGAAGCTAAAAAAACATTTATGTATATAATTACTTACATCCTGTATAATGTTCATAGAATGTTTTCATATGACCTAGTTCTGCGTGAGAGTGAGGCACTATATGTATGTATGTCCATCCCTCTTTAGCGACAGGACAAGTCTAAAAAAGAAATGTTTAGGTACATTACTTTATAATTACTCTGGTAACGAGGTATAGCGTGGAGTTGAGTTCCGCATTTCAACACGCAATTTCTTCACACAAGGTTCCCAGGTCTCCAATACCATTTGCGTGATACAGCGAGAAGCTAAAAAAACTGAAAAGGAGCAGTGTTCAGTCTGATTTGCGGAATGTAATGTAACCTATCTTGTCTTCCTCGATAAATCGACGTTACGAGAAAAAAAACTAACCAGAACTAGAACATTTCAGTACTTGTACCTACCCCCCTTCGGTAACATTCAAGCATTCTAGTAAGCTGAACTGTCTGTTGTTGTTTTTTAATAGCGTGACACTGTATCCACTCATTGCAGGGTAGGCAGAGGGAACCTAGTGTTACGATACTCCTTTCCTCACTTTCCGTTACATCGCCCCAGTTTGTCGGTGACCAGAACGAGGAAATAAAAAAAAATGTTTCTATTTAATGGAATCGAACCTACAACGGTTGCGTTTACAGTTGCTGTGCCGTTGCGCCATGACAGCTTCAAACCAATTAAATGCTCGTAAATCGTACTAAAAAGACAGGCCAAGTGCGAGCCTGATTCTTGCACGCAAAGTCCCGCACTATTATGTATAGAACGGTAGAATTATGTATAAAACGATAGAATTATGTATAAACGGTTAAAAAATCACGTTTGTTGTATGGGAGCCTATTTAAATATTATTTTTATTCTTTTTTTTAGTACTGAATGTTATATCGGCAACAGAATATAAATACTTATAAATACTCACGTTATAACCGCACCTCTCTCCCAATTTCCAAGATGGCGTTAAAAGATCTTTCAATAGTGGATCCATAGGTCTTACCATATATGGTAAAACTATCAATAATAACCACATCTGAATAAAATGAAAAAGTATTGCTATTTTCGGATACAGCGTTGAATTCCGCTAAGCAATTCGCAATTCCTCGAAAATTGTGCACTGCGTGAGTGTGTCTTAACACTAGATTCCCTCTGCCGGCACTGCTATATGCGTGCTACAGCATCTTACACTGTAACTTAAATGTACATCAAATATACATTTAAAGCAATTAAATTTAAAACAAACAATAAAAAACTCATTGTTTTGTACAAACAATGACTGTTTATTATAACAAGGAAAAAGCAAACGAAAAAATGTAAGCAAATATGCAGTATCTGACTGTTGTGGGTTCAATACACAATTGCGGAACGATTAAATTTAAATTATGTTATTTCATTTATTTTGAGGCCATGGTGGCGCTGGGGCAGAACCATAAGCAACGCGACAGAGTGTGGATTCGATTCCCACTCGGAAATCGGAAATTAAATATTTCATATTTTCATTTCCCTCGCTTTGGTTTTTTAGGCAAAATACGGCGTTGAGTTTCGCCACTGAACACGCAATGCCTCGAGAATTCGGCGGAAAGTGGGGAAAGTCTTAATGGGAACGGAATTTTAATAATAGATTCCCAGCTTCTCTCTGCATATCCTGCTCTGTGTGGAATACAGCGTGAGGCTAAAAATAAATATAAAAAGAAAAAAGATTTTTATTTTCTGTACATTTATTTTATTTTAGTGTACAGAAACTCCGTTCTCTACTTTCCGCTCAAATTTAAAACCGTATGTGTCAAGTGACGAAACATTACGCCGTCTTTTATGTTTCTACGGCGAGGAAATAAAAATAATGAATAAATAATCACTTCGTCGCGTGGGTATCAAACTTACTTCGTGCTTATAGTCTACCCACTGACCCACTGCGACACAATGTTGCCCTATATACTAAAATATATTACAGTATTTTATAGATTTCGATTTGGCTTTATGCTGTATCCCGCATATATCAGGGTACGCAGAGAGAACCTGGTGTTCATTCCCCACACACAGCCCAATTTTCGAAACATTTCATATTGAGTGGCGAAATTCAAAGTTGCGTTTTATTTTAATACTGGAGTGAGGAAAATAAAAATTTATTACCCCTCAAGGGAATCGAACCCACAAACGCCGCGTTTACAATCAGTTGTTTTATAAAAAAATCTGAGAAAACAGAATAAAGTGTCACTAACCTTTATTCAACAATTTCTGATTGAAAACTAAAACAAATTTCGTAAATACATACATATATAAGGTATCTTTTGTCCCTTTCATTTGTATTGGGAAATTCTTTGGGCGTATAGTCTGTCCCTCTCTAGAAGGCTTCACGGCGAATATTGAACGATCTTACTACCGGGATAGCTTCTAGTGAAGTGGTGCTGTCGATAATATTTTTTTTTTGGATGATTTTGAAAAGGCGTAGAATCAAATACCGCGTTTAAAATTTTTATACGTTTTCTCAATAAATATATTTTTTCCCAAGTGTTTGATCTGGATTGTCCATTAATAGCGATTTTATGTGGTAAAATTAATGGTTAGTTTAATTCTATAAAAAAAATGGGGTTCCGCCGAAAAGTCTTTGTGGCGAAGCGGCACAACATTTGACTGTAAACGTTATAGCTGCGGGTTTGAATCCCACTTGAGAGAATTAATTATTTCTATATCTTCACTTTGGTAAAAAGACCTAGTCTGGCGTTGAGTTCCGCTAACCAACTCGCAAAGACTCGAAAACAATACTGGCTTCGTGTATTGTAAGTAAATATATTATGTACTATGCAAAATTATTTATTTTCTATTGTGCTTAAATCATATATTTTTTACTTTCAACTGTTTTTTATTATACAAAAGTCAACATTTTATTTTTATTAAAAATCCTTTCAAATATTTATTTTACATGTCTGTCTGCCTTATTAAAGTAGTTGAGGTCATCGTAGCGCAGGGGCACAAGGGTGAGACTGCAAACGCGACGGTTGTGAGTTTGATTCCCATCCATTGGGGATTGAATTTATTTTTTTCATTTCTTCGCTCTAGTACCAAAGCAAAATGCGCGGCGTTGAGTTCCGCCACTCAACACGCAGTACCTCCAGAATTTGACGGAGAGTGGGGAACGGAAGTGTCTTAATGAAATCGGAGTGTCTTGATAAAAGGTTCACAGGTTCCCGCTGCCTACCCTACTATGTGAAACAATATCATATTTTAATACTATCTTGATATAAGATTACTGACACTGTATAAGATGGTTGTGTCGTAAGAAATACGTGACAATTGGTTTTTTTTTTATGGAAAAGACAAGGCAAACGAGCCTTCGGGTCACCTGATGGTAAGTGATTACCGCCGCCCCCGAACCCCGTGCAACACGAGAGAAGCTACAGGTGCGTTGCCGGCCTTTAAGGTGGGTTGGGCGCCGGAGCCCGGCATTACCTGATGTGAAACGCAGTGGCATAAAGTCACTACTTAACGCCGATTTTAAATGCCGGGGATCGTAATGATCCGGACGAGTCTGCCCACGTGTGTTGCTATTGCTGGCGACGTGATTCTATCACACGTACTTTAGTCGCCTCTTACGACAGCACCAGTACCAGGATGATCCTATTCTAGGCTGTGATCACAAGGTACCCTGTTCAATTTAGAAAATTTATGAAAAATAATATAAATTTTGGGTTTTTTGGTATAGTTTTTTTTTGTTTATAATAAAGCGTGAAAATAGAATAGTTTTATACTCAAATAATCCGGTAAAAAAAACATTTGTGATTTATAAAAATAAAATGTATTTGTATACACACCCAGAATTAAAATATAAAAAAAGCTTGCATCCAAAAACATCGATAAGCCGTCCAACACTCTGCTAAGGCAGTCAAGCTACGCGTGCGTATGCGGGCGGACGTCCCCTGGAGCGCGAGTGAACACTATATGTTATATTTAATAGAAATATATATATATTTATATAGGAAATTCTTATTTCTCTGTGCTTTTCATGAAGGAAAGTGGAGAGATTTCTAGTGAGAAAAGTAAGTTGTGTAATTGTTTTTTCTCACCTTCACGCCGTACCCTGCATATATGTAACCTGCGTTAGGCAAAGGGAACCTAGTTTTGAAACACTTTGTATCCCATGCACTGTCCAATTTAAGACATTGTGTTGATTAGGACTGAACGTCGTCCGTATCTTGTTATCAGAGTGAGGAAATGAAATTAACTCATTCCCCCGAGTGGGAATCGAGCCCAGAACTTCAGACTATCCCTTGATAGAAAAATGTAATATAGAAAAGAAAATTATAATTGAAAAGAATGTCTAGTAAATTCTATTTAAATGTCTTTAGACTTGTAAATGGAATTTCAATGTCTGTAATATCATTTTTATGATAAGAAGTAACGAAATGAAGTTAATTTACGATTTATCTAATAGTTTCATGCTTTATCCCGCATATAGCATCCCCCGCATATAGAGTACGCAGAGAGAACTTAGTGTTAAGACACTTTGTTCTCCATATACCGACTGACTTTTCATAGCGATGTTTTAAAAAATGATGTTTTTTGAGTTATAATACAAACATATATATTTCTATATTTTTTCATTGTTTGTTTTATTTTTATTAAATCAGTTACATTCTGTATCCGACTCAGAGCAGGATAGGCAGAGGGAACCTAGTGTTAAGACACTCCGTTCCCCACTTTCTGCCGAATTCTGGAGGCATTGCGTGTTGAGTGGCAGAACTCAACGTCGCGCTTGTCCTCGATACGAGAGCGAAGAAATGGAAATATAAATTTAAGTAAATATTTCATTTCCTCGAGTGGGGATCGAACCCACAACCAGTCGGTTTTACAGTCACACTTTGTGCCCCTGCGCTACGACTGACCTCAATTATGAAATATGTCTAAACTTCTATTTATACTAATATTATGAAACCGAAGAGTTGGCTGTTTGGTTGAACGCGCTAATCTCAGGAACTGGTTCCAATTGACAAAATCAATTCAGCTAATATTAGATAGTCCATTTATCGAGGAAAGTTATAGGTTATCAAGTATATTATATTAATCATTTTAATGTAACCCATGTGAGCCTGCGGTCAGTGTTGCCTCCCGCACTTAGAATATGGGTTGTTTCCATTATACAGGTAAAAGCTAATTCTATATAAATATATATCCTGAAATGTAGTAATGGTACAGGGTTTGCCTGTAAACGCGATGATTGTGGGTTCTTAACACTAGGTTGCCTCTGAAGCCAAAACAACTGTAGTTGTTCAACATACTCTTGGCTACTTTCTCGTTTTTAGTAACATTTTTATTATAACTTCATATTCGCCTATAGACTATAGCCTTTCTCGATAATCGATCGATTGATTTCTGAGATTTATTGATCTGAGATTATGATTTTAGTGCGATCAACTAAACAAACTTTACACTATTGTAATATTAGTCGGTACAGATGTAAAATCCTAAGCTCTGTTGGCTGTAATGATCAAAACTAAACGAATAGAACTATACTTATTTAGAAAACGTATAAAAATTTGAACGTAGCGGGACTCGAACCCGCGCCTCCCGGAAACCGACCAGGCGCTCTTACACATACGTTTTCTAAATAAGTATTTTTCTTTCCTAAGGAATAACACTTTAAAAATGTTTAAAAATACGAAGATAATTATTTGAAGAACGATGTATTTTTCTTTATAGATTTCCGCTATATCCTGCATATAGCAGAATAAGCAGAGAGTGTCCAGTGTGCAAACACTCCGTCCTCCACACTTTCGATGTTGCTTCTGTCTACCATGCTATGCGCCAAAAAGCGTGAATTTTTTTTGCAGCTCGTGGTCTAAATATAAAAACTAGTGCCAAGATATTCCGTTCTCAACTTTCCACTTACTTTTTACAAATTTAATAAAAGTATTACATGCATTACAAATTTAATAAAAGTATGACATGTTGGGTGGCGAAACTCAACGCCGTGTTTAGACTTGTATCGAAATGACAATAACTTGTTTATTCATTCCCTCCAATGGGATATTGAACCCGTAACTACAATGTCACGATGGCTTATTAGTTATATATATATAGGTAAAAGCCATTTTTAGCTTTTATATGAATATATTATAAATTTTAACACGATTCAAGTTTTAACTAACGTTGATTAACTAGCGACTTGAAGTTAGATTTATTAGAGTACAGCTAGCAAAAAAGTATTTATGATTGTTAAAAGAGTTTTTTTTCGTAACACGGCAAATTATTATTTTTTGTCACAAATATAATCAAATTGTTAAGACATCGTTTCAAACTTTCAGATTTTGTTTAGTTCTCTGTAAACTAAATTTAGATTATCGTGATAAAACTACGTAAAGAATATTTCGTCTTTGTGAACGCGACGGTTGTGAGTTCGATTTCTATTCGGGGAAAAAATATTTTAATTTTCTCACTCCAAAGAACAGCGTAGAGTTCTGCCACTCTAAAAGTAACATCTGGAAAATTGGGCGGCGTTAGGGAAACGAAGTGTCTTAACACTAAGTTTTGTTTTGCCGACTCGGGTATATTCAGTATATAGCGTAAAGTTATAAAAAACAAATATTTTTTTGCTACTCTTACAAGCACTTAACGTGTTAAAAATAATACATTTTCACGCGAACTCTAGTTTATAGCATTTGGTTCAATTTAAATTAGCTTTTAAAAAAGGGCTTTTTAATTACTTTTAAAGTGCGAAGTGTGTTTACTGAGGCCACGATATCTCGGGAACGCTGTTAATCGCGATAGTTGTGGGTTCGATGCCCACTCGAGGGAGTGAGATATTTATATTTATTTATCCGCTCTGGAATGCAAAGCGCGGCGTTGTGTTTCGTCACTTAATACGCTATGTCTTGCGTTTGGTTTTGACAGTATAATTTATTAAGAAAAAAAGAAATTATTTTTTAAGGCCAGTCTAAGCGACAGGTTGTGGTATTCCCACTCTAGAAAATGAAACAGCGGGGAAACCACCTTGTCTTGCCACCAAAGTATTTCAAACAGTTAATTAATTTTCCTCAGTTGGAATCGAATATACAACCGTCCCTTTTATCAGACAATATGACGCTACGCTACAACGACCACTTTTGTAACTTCTTATTTTATTATTCATATTCAAGGTGTAATATATATCGTCTTGACACACGGACAACAAAATCCTATAAGGATTCCGTTTTTACCTTTTGATATATGGAAGCCGGAAAATATTTAAAAAATCTGCGTTGATTTACCAAGAATTACAATTTTTTTTGTGCAACTTTAATGTGCAAGGTATCAATACAAAATATATATAAATTGAAAATATACCAGAGCACTTTTTTGGGATATTCCGACCCTCCATACATTCTCGTTTATAACCTAAATTAGATTCGTACACCCTCTCATACGATTAGGCACTTTAAATAGCATGTAACATTTAATAAAAAAAGATTTTATTTTCTATTTTAAAAGAACATTGTAGTGCAATGGGACTATATCTGTGAACGTAACGGTTTTGGGTCCGATTCCCATTCGGGGGAATTAATTATTTTTATTTGTTTACTCGTGTGAGATAAACGTTCGCGACTCAACAAAAAATATCTTGACATTGGACGGTGCGTGAAGAAGGGAATGACCTAACACTAGATTTTTTCTGCTTCTTTGCTTTATGCAGAATATTTCTTTGCTTTATGCAAAATATTTTACAACATATTAGCGTGAAGCTAAAAAAAAGTATAAAAAAACAAGACAATGAGCGTTGTTGAGTTCCGCAACTTAATACAAAATGTTTCGAAAAGATCGCGAAAATGTCGCGGAATGTGCATAACAAAGTGTCTTGGCACTAGGTTCCCTTGGCTTAACCTGCTACATGCGGGATACAGCGTGAAGTAAAAAAATATCTATGTTCCATAGATATAATAATATACAAATTAAACTAATATAAAAATTATTATATACCCGCGGGAAATCCGTACGTATATAAAAAGCTATTATATTTTTATAATAAATTTTGTCATCTGTAAACAATTTACTTCTGTGACTTCCCTTTCGTACCGCTTAAGTAGTAATTTTTATTTTGCCACCCTTTTTTTTAAGTTATAAGTTCAGAAATGACCAACGACGCACTCTTGCAGAATGCAAGTCCGAGTCATCTTGTAAAATACGTGACATGGTTCTGGATGCTACGAGGACGGCCAGATTATTTTCTGTCGCAAACAGAAGAGGTTTCATTATATCTATCAATGAGTATACAAACATTTGACTAATACCAAGCGTATGGAGAATTATAAAAAAATATATATGGTTCCACACCTACTTTATCTAATGCAATCACAGCTATTCAGTTGTCTTTATTACCCCACTCCATTTTAATATCGCAAAATATTTTATAATATATTAGCGCTTAAATAAGAAAAGACAATGAACACCGTATAAAATGACAGAGGCCAAATTCAAAAATAATATTTTATTTTTAATCGTATTGTTATGGCTAGATTGGGTCTAGTTAGCTATTAATATTTAATAATATGTTATTACTTGGGTTGTGAGTAGAATTAGGAAGACAATCTTCGGTAAAAACCAAAACACGGTGTTGAGTTCCGCCACTCAATACGCAATATTAAGAATATTTGATATATATAATATATGTAATATGTGTAGTGTTTTAGAGAACAAAGTGATCATATTAAGATTGGTAAAAAAGCTTTCAATTTGAGCTTTTACAAGGAAAACTAATTATTCGACCCTAAATTCAATTGAGCAACCCTAAAAACAAAGGGCAGTATATCCCCTAACTAAATATCTAAAATTTTGTTTCATAATCTCATATGGGATAGATAGAGTTAGTTACACCCAGTGTCAGTCGTGTTAAGTCACTCCCGTAACCTATGTACTTTGTATTAAGTAGCGGAACTCAACCCTGTGGTCAATCTTCCAAGAGCGGGCAAATGAAAACATTAAACAATAGAAGAAAAGACCTTCTATTGTGTATCGACAATCTACAAATATCGCGCTTACACACTGACACACTGTCGCGCTAAGACGAGAATTATATTAGACTTTAACATATATGCTTTAAAATCTTTCTTTTTTACTTTTTTATCTTCGCGTTTTATCCTGGGCAGTCATAGGAATGAAACTAGTGTCAAGAATCTTCGTTCTCCAAGCACTGCCCACTTTCAAGACATTGCGTGTTGAGTGGCGTAACTTAACACTGCGACCTTTCTTGTTACTAGAGTGAGAAAATAAGAATAACTCATTGGCTTTTTTCCATACTAAGACAAGAAGATATATTTGGAAAACATATAAAAAAATTGAACATAGCGGGAGTCGAACCCGCACCTCTTGATTACCATCCAAGCGTTTTAGCCCATAAAAAAGTCTATTATACTTTTTGTAAGTTAAACCAATATATCTATCTCAAAACCACTTTCTTAATAAATCTTATATTATTTGACATTTCACATATTGCAAGGTTGTCACTCTTGCGAATGAAATGGCGATAATATATAGACAGAGACCGTCGTGGCGCAGCAGCACAGCGTGACTGTAAAAGCGATTCTTGTGGGTTTGATTTCCACTCGGAGAAATAAAGTACTTAGATTTCTTCTCATAATAAAGACATAGTGTGGTTTTGAGATACGCTATTTACCATGCATTGTCTCGAAAATTGAGTGATAGTGACAATTAAGCCTAGGTTCCCTCTGCATACCTTGCTATATACGGGATATTGCGGAAAAAAAAGAAAAAATATAGCCTACACAATATTTTTTCCTTTTTTATCGTCACGCTATACCCTAGGAAACCTAGTGTTAAGACACTCTGCTTTTTACGCCGAATTCTGAAAGCATTACTTGATGAGTGGTGGAACGCAACGCCGCGCTTTACCTCGACACCAGAGCGAAAAATAAAAATATAAAATACATCATTTCCTCGAGTGGGAATCGAACCCACAAGTTTTTTTTAGTTCATTAGGTGCTACTTTCTTTTCCCTAAATCGGTTAAAGAGATGGATCATTAAAATATCATGAAAGTACACTTTTTTAATTAATAGCAATATTTCTATTTTTCAGGTTAAGGTTGCGAACCTCTTCAACGGAACAAGTAAGTACGATTTTGTCCCACATTGGGCGCCATCTTTATTATTTGTCATTGTATTTTATTATATACAGATATAGACCGTCACCTGTTTAACTGAATTTACAAACACATCCAAATAAGTGTAGAAACAATAACACACAGCTTTTCATTCATCACGTAACGGGAAAAGCTAGTAAACAATTCGAATTTAGACTCATATAACTAATAGCTACCGAGCATATTCTACAACACTTGTAGAAAAGCGTATTTTAGTTCTTTTTTAAAAGCCTTTATTTTCCATTTGACCATAATAAAGGCTAGTAAAATATTAGACAAAATTAAGGTGTGACTATATCATTGACGCAACTTGTGTGATAAGGCGAAGGATAGAAAAATTAAAAAAATATTATGTTAATAGAGTGAAAACATTAAATACTTTGGGACCCAATGTGGGCCTGAAACGCGAAGGTGGTCAGTTTGATTCTCAGTAAGGGAAATGAATTTTTATTCCCCCGCTCTGGTAGCAAGATAAAGCGCAAAGTTGGGTTCCACCACTCAGTTTCAAAAAATATACAGTGCGTGAGGAACAAAGTGTCTTAACACTAAGTTCCCTATTATTTACTGGATACAGCGTGGAACTAAGCTAAAAGAAAGGCAATCTTGGCGTCTACAATCAATCCTAGGTTAATTCGTTTTTAACGACGCTTGTTAAACAATAAAATTCCCAAACTACAGTTGGAAAACCCAGTTTTCATGATTCATACAATTTTAAACTTGAAATGTATTAAAAATGGGTAACAGGTAACAAGGTTTAAAGTAGCAATTTTAGTTTTGAAATTATTTTAAATTATACACTTCCAATCTAGCTATTAACTACGCCGTGAAAGGTCTTTTGACGTGTGTTTATGTTTATTTTTTAGTTTCATGAATTTTCAATATTTTAAGGATTTTCGTAGAAAACTTAACCACGATATTTTTTTAGCTTCACATTTTATTTCTAGTCAGGTCGCCAGAATAAATGGAACGCTTAACGCTAAGGTCTCTGCATACCTTTTTCGCCTTCTGCACTGTCATCAACTTGCTCAAACATTTCACTTCACTAGAGCCAGTCGCAGGAGCACAAGTGAGTGACTGTAAACACGACTTCGAGAGAGGATCTCTCGAGAAAATAAAAAAATAATTTAAGTTTTTTCGCTTTGGTGTCGAGGCAAAATGCGGCGTTGAGTTCCGCAACTCAACACTCAATTCCTCCAGAATTCGACGGAAAATGGAATATCTTAACACTAGGTTCCCTCTGCCTACTCTGATGTCCGTTTTCTAATATGTCTTATCCTTAATACAATTACACAACAATTACTATTAGATCATATTTCTTAAAAACGCGGCATCGAATTTTACTACTTAATAGACAATAGACAATCGAATCGGGTTTAAAATGGAGGACGGTATGTCTTAACACTAGGTTGTCTTTGCTTACCCTGCTATGCGAAAAAATGCGTGAAGCTGCTTTTTTACTCGACTGTGGCGACGCCCAAAAAGAATATTTAGATAGATTAAATGTTTAACGTGTTGATATTGTCATCATCTGGCTGTTAAGCCAGTAAAAATGTATTTTTATATATTTATTATATTTGCTATCATGTGAAGTAATCAAAGGGATTGTTACCTGTTCATTATTTACTTTTTGCAAATTTTAGATACATAGTGTGCAATTCAGCGAAATTTTACGCCGCACTATATCTCTATAAATGATCAAATCAGTGTAAAATATAATATTATTAGAAATCAGAAGCGTTAAATATAATAAATAAAACAATTAATTATGGTCTGAGGCCAATTTAATTCAAAACTACTTTTAATTAACAATATTTTACTTTTTATCGAATAGTAATACAAAATTAATAACAATTTAACAATCGTTTACTTTCAAACATAAAATAACACAAAATGTACAATAAAATAGAACGAACTCAAAGGTATCGACGCCAACCACCTTTCCGAACTACGATCGACTGGCAAATAAGATTGTAAACTTTTTTTCTCGAACATGAGTTTGAACATTAATGTTGAGGGAAAAGAGTATTCTGTCCTTGAGAAATTGCAACTACGGATGGATGTCATCGGTGGTAAGGGCGTCCCTTGCTGGACTCGAATATCGGTTTGCGGCCGTCTATCCAGCTGGAATGCTTATACACGACTGTGCACTTCTTTTATATGAGTAGGAAGGTTAGTGGTTACTATTTAAAATGTTTAATCTATATTTTGCTTCGTAAAAATTTTATATTCAAATACAAATACAATCAAAGTTCACTAGTTATTGGTTTAAAAACAGACCAACAATCGGATAGTTTAAATATTTAAACATGTAATAACTGACATTATGCAGTTCGCGTGCAAGTTTCGATATGAATTGAATATGGTTTCGCTTTATTGAGGTTACCTACTGTTATTATAGATAACTAGCGACTCTAACGTGGCTTCGCCCGCTTAAACGTATTATATTTATGTTATATTTATACGTTTATATTTATATAATGTAAATATTATAGCCGTCTTTTAATAGGGTTCGTTCCCATTCAAACACTTCCTCGCATTTCGGCGAATTCTGGAGGCATTGCGTGTTGAGTGGCGGGACTCAACGCCGCGTTTTTGAATATATTTAATTCATTTTCATCTCACCGTTCTGGTTTAGCCGCCACGGATCTGATAAGATGGGGCGTTGAGTTCCGCCACTTGACTAGCAATGTCTCAACTTTGAGTAGTATTTAAGTATTATAGCTTTAAGTATTTTCTCATATATTTTTTCTGGTGCAAATAGAGAAAACTTCACAAATACAATACAATATATTTTATTTTCACTTAGGATTATCTTACAAGTAGATTACAATATACTCCAAAATTAGAAAATTTTAAATAATTTTACATAAAAAATATTTGAATTTACAACAAGTTCTACAAATGCTATGGTATATTTATGGTCTGAGCTATAATTTATATTTACCTAAACTCGAGTGGCTTACTAGTAATCTGAAGAGTTGCTACTTTTAAGCTTTAACTCTATCATCAGACCAGCTCAGTGACACCATGTTATTGTATTGTCATCTAAGCTACGTATAAATGCCAAGTTTATAGATAATACAATTATTATGAGTGTATCAAATTTATTTTCTTTTATTTTATTACATCGTGTGTTAAAGGTAATATGTAGGTATATGTAGTGTAGTGTAGTTCTTGATAAAGAACGCTCTGGTAACCTGTTACTGGTAAATTAATATTAATATAAAGAAGAAAAAAGAATCTAGACACTTTATTCGTTTCTTGCCGCCAAATTTTCCAGACAATTCATGTTGAGCGGCTGAACTCAACATTGCGCTTTGTTCACATGTTATTAATATACTGGTAAATATATTTTTCCACTGTAATAAAAGTATTTTCTTCGTGATAAATCTTATAAGAGAAAGTTGTGTGTTTATTAGTTATTCTTCAATGTATGAACGGATTTGGATTTTTAATTTACTATAATAAAATGTAAGGTAAAATATCAAGTATTTTATCCAAATAAGTTATCCATTCTTATTATTTTGAATCTCCTATTTTTTTGACTTATGAAAATTTCTTGTAACACCGACATCCAAAACATTTGCAGCCACAATCACATAAAGTAGGCCAAACTAAATATATTTTACCATGTTTTAAATATTCATTATTCACATTAGAAATTATGTATGGTTTATAAAAGTTGTATGTTCCTTTCAACACTATAGGTTCACCGTAGTGCTTTTCAACGTATGATTTAACTATATCCTCTACAACATTTGAATCATATTTATCTACTTCCTTAACTATAGGTTCGAAGTTAAATGCTTGTACATAAAATGTATCATATACAATTCTAGGTTTTATAATTTCTATTTTAGAAGACCATGCTTTTATAAATATATCTGGATTATCCGTTTCTATTTCAATACCGTTGTTTATTTCACGCGGGTCGTATTTCAAAATACTTACATTTGGTAATGGAATTTCTTTTCCGATTTGATTCGCACCCTGTGCTCTTTTATATGGAATGTTTTCATTTATTTTGTTATTAGTAACGATTTCTCTACGACCCAAATCTGGTCTATAACTTTTTTCTAAGATTTTGGCTATTGGTATTTTAAGATTTCCTTCTCGATCCGTTATAAGTTCATGTGGATAAGTATTTAGGTTTCCAAGTGGGCTTAGAACTTGTGTTTGGTGTTTAAAAGAAGATACCATTGGATAATATTTTTTATAATTATCATTATTATATAATATGTTAGAGTACAGTTGATTCTTTATTTTAGGTATATTTTGTAGATAATTTATTTTACTATATTTCCCAGTATCTATATAATTTACTATTTTGTTTGGAATTTCTTTATTACTTGTAAAATATTTTATTTTTTTAGTACCACCTTTATAAATTGAGTACGTACCTGACCTGACTTTAAGATTTGAATGTAATGGATATGGTGAACTTTTTTCAAAAGCAGAAGCTTTATCTATTAAGAAATCGGCATTTTTACGATATGTTCCCTTAGCAGATGATAGTATTGTGGGTGCAGAATAAGCCAGGTTAGGTTTAATTATATTCATGCCTAGAGTAAGAGATTTTTTTAATTGCCAATTTGTCGGTAATTTTGATGTCTGAATATGATATAATGTACTCATATCTTTGAAATTACCAGTAGAAATAGTTTTGGGCCATGCCAATTGATATGGTGATGTTGTTTGATAGTAATCTTGAACTGGACTTCTTTCGGAAGGTTTAAGATATGATAAGTCTGGTTGAATAGGTTGCGGTTGTAAGAGAATATTTTTATATGTAGCATCAATATTGCTAATTGAAAAGGGTGTTTTAAAAACATGAATATTTAATGGCTTAAAAGAAGGATATAATTTAAATTTGTTAAAAGATTTTGATTTTGAAGTTACTTTTGTAATTGGAGTCAGGAAGGGTGGTGTGTTAATATTACTTTTCCTTAGGATAGCCCGATCTTGTAAATTGAATGTCTGGTAATTTTGGTATTTATCAATACTCTTGGGTGTAAATTTAGATTTATTTAATGGCCACGTTGATTTTTTTATTAAATTAGGAGGTGGTATTGTTTCTAATGTTTTATATACAGGATGACGAAGAGATGAGGTTGATACACTAGATGATTTCAACAAAGGCAGTGATAAATAAGTTAGAACATATTTAAAAGGGCCTACAGCTGGTGCTTGAGGCGTTATCAATTCAATCCATTTTGATGGTATTGATAAGATATTTGTAGTCTTAAATTGGCTACTAGGGCCATTTTTAACATATATTGATTGATACGATGGAGTAATAATAGGTGTAGATGTTCCTTGAAGGTCTGTTTGATAATTGGATGGAGTTTTTATAAAAGGTTTTATATATGATAGATGCGATTTATAAGGTATAAAACTTGAATTCGGTTGGAGCGGCAAATTTTTATTTGTGGCCTTATCTTTGACGACCTTGTTAAGATTTACTTGATCTTGTAATATTAACGGGAGGTTATTATGATCTTTGTAAGTAAATTTAGGCGTAGTTTGGGACCAAGTATAATGATTTGGTACATTTTTATAAGGAGTAGACGATTCGGTGTCTAAGTTTGAGTTTGAATGTGAATTAAATATTGGATTCAGTAACAGGAGTGCATTCTTAAATTCCTTCTTAGGAATAACCTGATTTTCCTTTAAATATGTGAGGTAATTTTGATATTTATAAAAAGATTTAAGTATATTTTTGTACTTAGTATGTATCATGGAATAATTTGGTAAATTAGAATGAGGAACAGATGATTCTGTATCCAAGGTTTGAACAGGTTCATAATGACGATGATGGGAGATTAAATCATATTTAAAAGGTTTTTTCAATAATTTCCGTTCTGTTAGTAGATTGAATGACTGATCATTGCCAAGCCTGAATTGGCTTGGATTCATTTCGGATAAAGGTTGACCTAGTGGAGTAAAAGGTAGTATAGATGTTTCTAAAGGATGAGTTAAAGTGGAAGATAAAATACATGGTAAATCTGGCTTGCTAGGTTCAGAACTTGTTATCAGTGGCAGCTGAATATTTTTGCTTGTGTTATCGCTTAGGATAAATGAATTCAGTGATTTTAAGTTTATCTTTGTTGGGAAAGAAATGTAGGGAAATATGTAAGGTTTATGAGATGAATATTTTTTTCTTGTTCTCAAAGGTGATGAATAATAAGAATATGGAGCTAAATTACAAATTTGACTTTGTGAAGGTTGCAGTTTTATTGAAGATTTGGAAGATGGCTTAATGTAATTTTCTGATGTATGAATTTCTAGCGGATGGGCAGTGTGCTTATAAGGGTTAGGCTTAACAGGAAGGTTTATAGTATTTAGTTGTGACAAACACTTTGAATATGAACCTATATCAGGAAATAGACGTGTTTTTATACGGTTAAGCATACTTTGTCGCCAGACTACTTGATTTGGTACTTTGTAATTAGGAATAAACGATTTCGTGTTCGAAATAGGAAGAAATTGATAATTAGGAAAATGTTTTTTATTATTTGTATTATTTATGCTAGATAGCGGTAAATTATCTACTTTAGCTTTAAAAACTGTATCTTGTATGGTTGGTATTTGATATTGCAAAGATTTTTCTAATAATGAATTTGAAGAACTGCTTAATTTAGATGTTATTTTATTTTGTGAATGTTTTTTAGGTAGTGAGTTAGGTGAGAGAAATTTAAACGTTATGGAACCTGGTTTTAGATATAATTTATTATTTAGAGATATAGCAATAGGTGAAATTGAATCAACTTTTGTAGAGATATTGAGAGAATTAAAGTCACTCGAAGTAGGCTGGTAGGGATATTGATTAAATGACGATAATGACGGTAATAATGATGGTAGAGGTATTCGGTGCGAATTTAAATTTAAGCTATATTTAAATGTTGGTTGTGTAAGTAACACAGATGATTTCATCGTTGAAGAGTTTACGTTTTTATCAATAGCTTTAGAAAATTCAATAGGAATCAGTTGTTCATGTCTTAAACTAAATTGTTTTGATGGCGATATCGTATTGAACATAGGTGCATATGCTTTGCTTTTTGGTGACCAAATCTTTATAATTATTGGAGTTAATGGTGATGTTGGTGGCACAGTATTCAATTTTGATTTTGGAATTGATTTGTATTCATTTATCGGAAAGACTTTAAATTTATCATAAAGTATAGAAAATTGTTTGGGTAGCGAGTAAATTTCTTTAGACTTGTATGTTTTATATTTTGGATAAGATAATTTATACGACGTTGGTAATGACAGCATTGGTAATGTAGAAGTTATTGAAGAAGGAGTTGGTAGCAATGAGTTTTGTAAAATGGTTTCAGAACTAGAAGCATGTATCTTTGTAAGCTTATAAGAATTATAATGTTTTGGTAGAGAGATTTGTGTTTGATTTTTTTTTAATTGGAATGGTTCTGCTATAGTTGGTTTCAAAATATATGGCTCTAACTGTAAAGAATTAAATATATTCTTAGATAATACGGGTTCTTGATTCTTAGTAAGTAAATTTGGTTTAAAATGTTGTTTTGGTAATGTGAATTTAGTACGTGTATGTGGATTAGGTTTATTTAATTTATATGGTTGTTTATGTGAATGATTTAGTAATATTATTTTTACTGCTGGTTTATTAGGTAGGGAGGATGATTTTACAGGTATATGAGTTAATTGTGTAAATGGTAATGGTGATGCTTGAAGAGATTGTAACGTAACTGATAAATATGGTTGTAAAGGATATTGATTAAAACTTTTCTTGGGAAGATGTAAATTTTGATTTCTTTCAGGTGTAACAACATATGGTGAAGCTATTGGTGAAGGTATATTATTTTGAGGCCAATCACGATATTGTGAAGGTACATGATTTGTTACACAAGGATTTGTCTGTACTTTGAAGTTTTTATTACTGAGTGTAGTAGGAGATTCTAGATTGAAATTAGTCATACTTGATTTTAATGGTTGTTGAGGTAATGTAAATATAACGTTTGATGACTTAGAGGGTTTAATAATGGCTAAAATTTCTTGAATTATTGAATTATTAGGTGCTGTTTCGTACAATGGTAGAGGTGATGATGATGACATTACCTCAGGAAAAAGAGTTATTGGCGATTTGATAAAAACTGGTTGTGGTTTAGATGATGAGTATAATTTTGGAGGATATTGAGTGACATTCTGTTTGGATATATATAAATTCTTGTTTCTTTCAGGCGTTGCCAAGTGTGGTGAAGTTATTGATGAAGTTAAAATATTATGAGGCCAATTAGGAATAGCTGAAACTGGTGACTTTGATGATGATGATGCTAATGCAAGTATAGAAGTATTTTGTGACGAAATTGGAAATGGTAATGCTAGATCAGATTGGAGCTTAGGTGATAAATATGTTTTCAGAGGATAAAGGTTAAGATTTTGTTTGGGGAGATGTAACTTTTGAATACTTTCAGGTAATACGACATATGGTAAAACTATTGTTATTATATTTTGGGGCCAATTACGATATTGTGAAGATTTTGCTGTACAAGGATTTGTCTGTACCTTTAAGTTTCTATTACTAAGTGTACCTGTAGCAGTCGGAGTTCCTTGATTGAAATTAGTTATATTAGGTTTGAATATAGTATTTGTTGATATATCGGGATGATTTAGCTTATATCGTTCCATATATGAAGAGATTGGCAAAATTTCTTGATTTTTTGGATTGTTAGGTATCGCTTTATATAATGGCAAAGCTGGCGGTGATGACATTCTAGGTAAAGAAATAATTGGCGATTTAATAGATAGGGCTTTTTTTGAAACAGCTTCTGGTGTAGAATATGATCGGGGAGGATATTGATTAACATTTTTTTTGGGTAGATGTAAATATTTGTTTATTTCAGCCATTGCTACATGTTGTGGAGTTATTGGTGAAGTTAAATCATTTTGAGATATATAACGTATACCTGGCACTGGTGAACGTGACGATGATTGTATTTCAGGTGTAGAAGTAGGTATAATTGGAAATGCTGATGCTGGTACAGATTGTGGCTTAGCTGATAAATATGATTTCAGAGGATATTGATTAAGGTTTTGCTTGGCAAGATGTAATGCTAAATTTCGTTCAGGTACTACCATATATGGTGAAGTTATCGGTAAAATTATATTATTTTGAGGCCAATTACGATATTTTAAATGGTTTATTTTTATTACATAAGGAATTGTATGTAGTTTAAAGTTTTTAACATAAACTGTATCTTTAATACTAGGAGATTCTTGATAGAAACTAGGCATACTTGATTTTACTCGTTCTTGAGGTAATGAAAATATAGTATTTGATGATACATCCGGCTTATTAACTCTAAATATTTTTTTATACGAAGGTATTGGCGAAATTTCTTCAATTGTTAGCTTATTAGGTATTGCCTCGTATAATGATAGAGGTGGAGACGACACTTTACGTATAGAAATAATTGGAGAATAGGCTTTTGCTGTAACAACTTGTGGCTTAGATAATAAGTATGATTTTGGAGGATATTCTTTGTAATTTTGCTCCGGTCGATATAATATTTTGTTTCTTTCAGGAATTGCCACAATTTGCGAAGTTATTGGTGAAGGTAAAATACTTTGAGGCAAAAACCACTGTTGTGATAGGTTTGTAAGGGAAGATAAGTTTTTATTATTAAATACATTTGAAGTAGCAAGTTCTTGATTTAACGTGGGTGTATTTGATTTCAAAACATGTTGCGGCAATTTAAATATAGTACCTGACATTACATCTGGTTTAATTGGTTTATATAGTCTTAGATAAGAAGATATTAGTGAAATATCTTGAGATTTTGGCTTATTATGTGTTAATTGACGTGGTGATAATGGAGATAAAAATTCAGGTAAAGAAATAGCTGGTGATATTATAGAATATGCTGATGCCGTTTTTGTTTGTGGCTTAGACGATAAGTGATATTTCGAGAGATATTGGTTTGAGGTAAAATTAAATTTTGGTATACTTACAAATTGTGTGCGTTGGATATTTTTTGAAGGAATTGAAAGATCGATACTTGAGGGGAATTCTATAATACTAACTGGTTTTTGAGACATGTAAAACGTTTCTGAGGAAACAGGACCTGGTGTGACAGACATTGAAATGTGGGGGGATTTTGGAACTTCACTAGAGTAAATAGGATCTGAGGGAGTGTAACTATTTTGAAAAGGTATTTTTGTTGACGATTTAATTTTTGGCAAATATGACAATTTTGTATTTGTTGATAATTCTCGAATATTTTGTTGATATTTTTTAAACCATGAGGCATTTTCATATGATTCTTGCTTAAGCGTCGATAATTTTGGTTTATTTACTCTCTTTATGAAGTTAAGATTTTCAGTTAAATTTATATTTATATTTGAATTTGGAATAGCATTTTTATGTTTACATATGACTACGTTTAAAGGTGATTGTGTATTCATAAAATATTTTTTCTCTATATCGTCATCAGTAGCTTGTGCACCTTCTTGTTCAGAAGATGGCAAAACATTATTTTGAGGTTTTCTTTTTACCAATTCTATGATTGATTGTAGCGGCAATGCCAATGTGTCAGGTTTTTTCAGGTTTTTTTTAATTAAGAATGGTATAAGTCTTCCTCTTTCTGGTAAAATTCCAGATATAATTGGTTTTTCTTTGAATAATAGAAAATCTGATTTAACTTTTTGAATTCTGTTTGAATTACCATTCATAGGGGAATTAGAATTTTCTAGAATGTTCTCTAACGGTTGATATATTTTCGTAGGAATGGGTTGATATAAATCAGGAGAGAAATTTCTATTAGTGGTATAGAACTTAGGTAAATACGAAGCAGATAAGAGCTCATTATATTTACTATAATATGGATACCTTTTTATTTCTTCGGGCTTATTTTCATCATTCGTATTATATTTTGGTGAATTAAAAATATAACCATATGATTGAGGACTTGCTGAGATTTTTGTATTTGTATTTATTAATGATGCGCCCAACTCTCTTGGTGTGCTTAAGATATTTGAACCATCTGCATTTAAGATTCTAGATTTATCGTTAGTCAGTTTTTGACATGGTATATTTAATATGGAAGAAGTGTGGATTAAAGTTTTATTAATAGGTTCATCTTTTTGCTTCTGGGTTGCACTATTTAGACGATATAAAGAATAAGCCTCAGGTAAATATGTTATTTTCTTATGTTTATCATTAATTTTTATATTGGATGATGAAGTAATTATAGGTATGCTAAAATCAACAAACGGATTTTTTATACTGTATTGTTTATTCTTCAGTGGCTTTAAATTTTGTTCATACGTCACATAATTAGGATTTAAATCATAATTATTATTGTATCGTACAAAAGAATCTAATATTTTATATGATCCATCAGAAAAAGACGATAGAGGCTTAAATCTGTTGAAAGGAATGTTTTTTATTTGTGTATGAAAATTAAAATCTGTATTTTTTGATACTACTTCAGTTGGTAACTTTTTATTAGGAATGTATTGATTCAAAGTGTGAATGTGCGGGAATGCTTTATAATTTGGTTTGTTGATATCATATTCAGTGTTTAATAGGATGTTGTTAGGCGTTGTATCATATGAATAATATTGACTATCATTTGGTAGTACGCGATTGTTATTATTATTAGTAATTTTATCAATTTTGTTCCCTTGGAATAATGTAGGTGCAACAATATTGAAACCAGTTACATCAACATCACTGAATGGATTTTTATATGAATAAACTTGATCAAGCATTGTTTTAGTGTAAGAATTTAATATCTTTGGAAGCCTATAATAAGTTTTATCTTTATGATGTTGAAAAGTTTTGATGCTCTTATCTTTAAAAATTTTTGCTACTCTTGTTTTTTCAGTGTCCTTAGGCTTGTTATTTATTACTGTTGAAGTCACAGGTATAAAGGTGGGTAAATTTTCAATATTTTGCTCTAATTTATCCTCGTTACAAGGAACTAGTACTTTTTTTGTATTATATAATATTGATTTACTTTGTTCATCTAACATATCTTCATGTTTTGATTCCAATTTAATTGGCGGCGATATTTCCATATTAGACTTGAGTATTTGGTTTTTATTCATGGATTTTTTTTCATTTTTTTGTTTTAAATATTTACTCTGGATGCAAGAATTTAAAAAATCTTCATTAACATAGTAAATTTCGTTATCATTAGGTTGATCTAATATGGATGACGTAGAGATAGATGTAGAGCCAGCTGGCTTATTTAATTTATTATCTTTATTTTTAGTTAAATCTACTATAATATCTTTTATGAACATGTCTTTTCCCTTTGGAATTATAAATTCATACCAATCACTTCCTTTTTGTGGGTAAACTGTAAAATATTTAGATTTATTCTCATCTATTGCTTCATCAGGCACACTTTCAATTAAGTTTTCAAATCGTAGTTTATTGTAACAACAAATATTTTTTATCGTATCTGAATTTAAATAATAATAATGGCTGTATTTTAATACACTTTCGTCAAAATATATTATGTTAGTGTGAATTTTTCCTATATTGAAGAACTTATGATCGCTATACACAAAAAAATAAATAAGTAATTCATTGCCATTGCCCTTTTTTAGGAGATCGTTTCTCAATTCAAATATTTCATCATCATAGCCAGCTAAGTACAAAACGGTTACATTTCTATAACATGTAAGTATATCATCTAAAAGAAAATTATTGTGTAATAATCCTGATTTCCCTATTTCATTTTCATCACTATTATGATAAGTTATTTCATCTCCATTAGATTCTATATATTTAACACTGTTTTCTTCATTCATATTATTATCATGTGATTTATAATTTTTCTGATGATGATCACACAAATGAATAATCTGTAATGATATTTATTTCAAATCAAATCAAAACCACTTTATTGCACAAAGAAGATAACACATACAATTGGTAAAATTTGTAACTTTAGTATAGTGCAAAGGCGGCTTTATCCACTATAAGTGATCTATTACAGGTAACCTTTTGTTCATAAAAACAAATAGTAAGAGACCATTATTGGTGGATAACTTTGCTTATTTTTGTTATTTATTATATATCGAGACCAGTTGTGGTGCAGGGGCACAGAGTGTGACTGTAAAATCGGTTGTGGGTCCGATCTCCACTCGAGGAGATAAAATATTTACTTACATTTATATTTTCATTTCTTCGCTCTGGTGTCGAGGCAATACGTGGCGTTGAGTTCCGCCACTCAACACGCAATGCATCAAGAACTCGGCGGAAAGTAGGGAACGGTGTGTCTTAACACTAGGTTCCCTCTGCCTACCCNATATATATATATATATATATATATATATATATATATATATATATATATAAAATTACAGTGATAGACAAAAATACATATGTATATGCACAAAAACAACCAAATACATAGACTATAACGATAGGTAATATTCTTTAAGACGGCGTTTAAAGATATTAACTGATGTCGAATGCCAGACGAACCAGGGTACCTCGTTCCATAATTTTACCGTTTTTACGGTGAATGATTCCACTATAGCACTTAGTGCGATAAAGCGAAACCTTAAATACATTGTCATATTTTGAACGGAGATTGAAAAACTGACAGTGGAAACCCAAGAAAATAAATCTTTGTATGAACGAGTTAAAGGCAGATACAAGATAGATTATAAAAAGTGCATGATAATTGCGTCGATATTTCATGGTAAACCATTTAAATCGAACTCGATATTTAGTGATATGGTCATACTTCCTCAATCCAAAACTGAACCTAATTATGTGATAAATCTAGGTAAAAGGAATCTGCATAATCCAGAATGGGTAAAAGAAGAGATTAAGCTCATGATATTTTAGTTTTGTAGGCAATAATTATTCCATCTCTTTACCCTTCCAATAGCAGCAAAAAGCTGCTTTTTGCTGCTGCCTTCCAATAGCAAAAAAAAGCAAAGCTTTTTGGTTTAACTCCACTATTTGAGGAACCAAATGTCAAAGAACTATTTATCCGGATACCTAGATTCCTCACACAAGTACCAAACTCTATCTTGCAATCATCAAGTATTACGGAAGGAAGTAGGGAGCAGTAAATTTTGGAAAGTTGCTTTGCATTACTGAGGGTGCAAAACGGAGCCTTGCTAGGATAAACAGACCGTATGATTTGCTCCAGGTACTAAAATGCTTAAGTTAATATTGACATGCCATATAGCATTAGCAATATCATCAGCCGCCGTACTCGTATATATCTGCAAGTCATGAACGTAATGATGAAAGGACAATGTCACCAATGGAATTAAGAAGTTTATAAAGATGGAAAAAAGTAACGGAGAAAGTACACCACCTTGAGGTACCCCACCACTCAGTCGATTGAATGAAGACTGTTTGTCATTAGCACGTTTGCATTGTATGCATTGTTCACGTTCGATCAAGTAATAATAAAACCATTCAATAGCGTTTGGTGATAAAGCTAAAAATATGTCGACATCAACTATGTTAAAAGTATTAGATAAATCTAATAAGGTTATTATAGTAATAAACAATCATGTTTATTCCATTTCTTATATCATAGCATCATATTGTGTCCTGGCCGGTAACTAGATTGGAAAGGTGATAATATTTTTTTTTCGTTAGGTACAACAAAAGCTGTTGATGTATAATTCTCTCAAACAGTTTGGACAGAAAAGAAAGAACAGAAATGGATTATAGACCTGTGTGAAAGATGTAATGTAAGGTAGGATTGGTCATTTTAGGTCTATACCTATACCGATGCTTCGAGATATGCTTAAGTTATTCCGATGGATAACATAACCAAATCTCCAAGCAAATGACAAAGTATAAGAAGCACAACGTTCAGTGTCTTAAGAATCATTTTATGCCTCACCCCATCAGCGCCAATTGAGTCCGACTTTATGGCGAGAATATGTCGTCTAATTTCAGTGACCTTCAATTTCCGAGTTTCCAAATGGAAACTAAAAAGAGTAAAAGACGGAAAAGGTTGTGAGGAGAATGATAAGAGAGTACTGGTTTTTATGCTCTGGTTCAGGAGGTTCACAGTGTTAAAATGCTTATTAAGTAAGTGCAGCGTTCAGTGTCGTAAGAATCATTTTGTACCTCACCTTATCGGCGCCAATTGAGTCCAACTTTATGGCGAAAATATGTCGTCTAATTTCAGTGACCTTCAATTTCCGAGTTTCCAAATGGAAACTAAAAGAAGTAAAAGACGGAAAAGGTTGTGAGGAGAGTGATAAGAGAATACTGGTTTTCATGCTCTAGCTCAGGAGGTTCACAGTGTTAAAATGTTTATTAAGATAATCGTAAACGTTTTAAATAGTCGCTCAATACCCATAGGATCGAGAAACTTCCATATTTTAGCAGGACTATCATTTACTACTGATTCATATATGTGTTTTCGTTGGGCATCTCTACAAACTTCGCTACATCGATTCGTAGTTTTTTGTTTTTGCTACGGTACGGATGTTCCGTAGGATTCCTTTTAAACTTAGTTTTTGCCCTATTGCTTTTCAACATACGAGTTTCAATATCACTCATAAGCCAAGGAAGGAGCTGCTAAATGTTTTATATTGACAGATAGTAAAGGAGCATATACATTTAAATAATCATCTAAATATACTAACTTTATCGTCAGTTGTCGGTGCGTTTAGAACAGTATCCCAAAGTAACTGGTTCAGATCCTGCAAAAAACTTTCGTTGTTAAAGTTGTTGAAACTCCTTCGCATCAAGACAGTTGATATTGTTGCGGGGGGAGATTTTTATATGACAAATATATAACATCGTGATACGAACAAGCTTCAGCTCTCAGGTGTCCTTGCCTTCTGAAATCTATCAGTAGATTTCATTTAATCTTTTGACATTTATTAACATATTATACGTAGATGTTATATTTATTTACGTATATTTCTTTAAAATATCTTGATTTTATATAGTTTTAAGGACTTTTATTATTATAGTATTAAAAAAATATATCAAATCAAAATAAAACGCTATTGAATAATGTCATTTTGTAAAACTCGAAGATTTTAGGATAAATAGTTTTATATATTAAAGATTATCATGACAGACATTTCAGACGGACGGTCATTCTCACGGGGGTAAAGAACTTTTTTAATATCTGCTCTGGTAACGCACTAGGCGGCGTTAAATTTCACTACAGTGGAAAAATGGAACTTAATATTACTTATTTATCACTTAGCCTATTTCACAGTATATTACAGATATAAAATAAAATTATAGAAAGTTTTACCTTACTTGGCACATCACAAGCGTTACCCATATACGTGGATATTACAATACTTATGAAGACACACAACAGTTCTGAAAAAAGCAAATAAGATGTATGAGGACGCCTAGAAGGCACGTGCGAGTGAAGACAATAGACGAGGCGAGAGAGGTCTGGATACCTTACCTCTTGAGTTTTGCCACTCAACATTTAATGTCACGAAAAGTGGGTGGTCCATGGGGAACGCAGTGTCTTAATACTAGATTTCCTATGCCTATCGTACTACATATATTGCATATATATGGCGAATCACTCCCACATTACTTTCTCCTCCTTTTATACTTTAAAAGAGCTTTAAGCAGTTTGTAAATGAACATTTAATTTTTTAGCTTTGTTTATTTGAAATAATAGCATCTGCAGATGACGTTCTTAGAAATATGTATTTTTAAACGATTTTTAACTGCTCATGCCGTATTGTATAGGTTATCTGAGAAAAAATTTAAAGCAAATAGCTATTACAGCTTTTTGCTTAAGTTTTTTTCACACTGTATACCGCATATACAACAATTCACAAAACCCCTAAAATGAGACGTTACAAGAGGAACGGAGTATCTTAACACTAGGTTCACTCTCCTTTTTCTATGGGCATACAGCGTAAAGTTTATAAAGACTTACGTTTTAATATCCATTGTGGATGGTGGCGTATCATTAACATCTCGTTCAAATAATAATTTATTTATTTATATTGTACCTAAAAAAAAAATACAAAAATATACGAGGCAGTTGTGGCGGAACACCACTGTCAAATTGGAAAACATTGGCTCCATTCCCCCTCGGAGGAATTAGTTACTTTCTGGTATTGAGACAAAGTGCGGCGTTGAGTTACGCCGCTCAACATGCAAGTTGCGAAATTAACAGTGCGGAATCCGCCAGGTTTGTGGGACTGGAAATAAGTATACATAGAATGGCAGTTCTCGAAATGCTCAAATTTCAATTTCCTTATATTTACTCATTAATAGTATATTATTTTAAAAAGATTAATATTAAATTAAATACTCAACTAAATAATAAACTTGTATTATAGACAAGTTGAATGACTAATTATATTAATAATTTCTGTTCAAAAATATTCGTTAGTAAAGTATATTTTTTACTACTTTTAATAAAATATGTCTATACTTAAAGTGTTTAATGACAAACACCGATTGCAGAAAAAGTTTATAAAAATAGTGTCATTGATCCCTCGAGTTCTTGTTTTAAATATTACCAATGACGCTGGTTAAAGATAATGATTTTACATGAAAAACGGTCATGACAATTAGGGAGAATAATGATTATTGATCTGAGGCTTTAGTCTTGAATATTAGACATATTTCTAATAGGAAACCTATACTAATATAATAAAGCGGAACAGTTTGCTTGTATGTTTAAACGCTAAGATATTTGGAACTGTTGGTCGGATCTACTTTTTTCTTGTTTTGTATGAAAGCTACATTCCTCAGGAGTGCTATAGGTTATATAGCATTACGGTTAATTTCTTAGTTAGCTTTAAATAACGAAATAACAATAATTAGGAAGCCACCGTATTACTTTAACCACGTGCGCTGCAGAAACATGCTCTCGAATCGGGGTTCGAGTCCCGCTGCGTTCAAATTTTTATACGTTTTCTAAATAAGTAAATGCTCTCGAGTTCCGCGGGGGGCGCTCTTGCCGCCGATTTCATCTTCTCGAGCAGCCACGTAGTACTTGTATGGTATGGGGGCCAAGCCGCGAGTGGGCCGCTAGTACTCAAATAAAAGTAGAATTATATTGGCTTAACTTACTTGCAGTCACATTTTGTGCCCTTGCTCCACAATTGGCTTCTAGCACTCATTTGCTTTGTATTATATTAATAATACATTTTTTATGTACGGGATCTCGTTAATACCGGGATTCCGCGGGATTGAAAATTTTGATACCAAGATTGAATTCTGACTACGGGAATGATTGACATTTGAATTCTAAATTAAATTGAATTGAATTCTACTGTTACGACTACTTGAAAATCCTGCTCAAGTGGGAATCTAACCGATAACCGTCGCGTTTTACAATCTCATACTTGTGCCCCTAATTAAAATTTAATTATTTTAGGCTAGTCAACATGCAATGTCCCGACATTAGGTTTTTTTATGAAAAAGACAAGGCAAATGAGCGTACGGGTCACATGGTGGTAAGTGATCTTCGTCGCCAACGACCCCGTGTAACACCAGAGGGGTTACAGGTGCATTGCCAGCTTTTGTTGTGGGGATAGATCTGCTTTTTTAAGGTACCCAAGTTATGTCGACCTGTAATCACTGCCCCAGGTAGGCCATATCACAATTACGTGGCGTGTGGAAGGACGGAGAGAGACAGAATGTGGTGAAACCACCAGACAGTAGTGGAGTGCCACGTATCCAGATCCAGAAGTATTGCTGGTATTGAAGTTTGTGACGTGTGAAGATCCAAAGTTCAAGGTGGGTGCGTATCGGAACCGATATATTTCGAAACGAAGGGGATAATTCGAACGACATTTTTTTCGCGGTGAACATACACGCCTGGGCCTTAGTGTTAAATTTTGTTCAAATTGGCATCTCCCCAATCGGGGACTGCCTTGAGGTTCAAATTAAGGCATTCAACCATATTATCCCGATATTATTATCCCCATATTATTATCCCTATATTAATATTTCAGGCGAACTTGCAGTTGCTTTGGCTATCCCAAAATAGCCTAGTACCCACCCCAAAAATATTACTTACAACAAAATTTGCCTCGAAAAATTAAAAGTAAACACAACATTTAAAACACGAACATATCTGTCCAAAGCTAAAGTCAAGCACCCCGCAGACAATAGTTCTAGATACGCTAATATTATAAATGTGAAAGTTTATGAGGATAGATGAATGTACCACTTTCACTAACTACTGAACGTTATTAGATATAATTTTACACTAATAAATATAATATATAATTTGGCTATAATAAGCGGCTAAAGCCGCTCGCCGGTCACTAGTCATTATGATTTTTGTTACTCGGTTAAAACAAATCACAGACTAAATCCATCTTTCTAAATAACTCATACAAATTTAAATAATAAATGATTTACTTGCATCCGGCATATAACATAGTAGACAGAGGAAACCTAGTGTTAAGGCATTCGCCACGGATGCTTAATTTTTAAACTATTGCGTGTTTAGTATCGAAATTTAACGCTGTATTTTGTCTTCTTACCAAAGCGAGAAATAGAAAATAATAATTTCTTCAGATTGGAAATTGAACCCACCATCGTCGCGCTGACACAGTCGTGCTATTTAAATATATAATAATACTAATAATAATAAAAATAAAAATATAATATATATGTACCTATCATTATATAGTTCCTCTCATTATGCAATATAAACCCACAATAAAATTAGAACGTCAATCGTTTTTTTTTTCTAAATATTTTGACTATCTTGAATGGTGGGTAATGACCATAGCCGTGTTAAATTTAGTAACAATAATATTATAAAAGAAAAAATTAAACATAATATGTTTGTATAACAAAGATTGGTACAATGTGCGTATTTTTTAATAAGTTCGTGCTGCATCCCGCTTATGCGGCTTGCACCGCATTAATCAATTTTTAAGACATTGCTTGTTTGAGTAGCGGAACTCAAAGTTGCGCTTTGTCCAGAGCAAAGAAGGTGAAATTAATTTACTCTTTCGAGTGGGAATAGAACTCACGATTGTCGCTTTTATAGTCAGGTGCTGTGCCGCAGGGGCACCACGGCCTTCTTATTGTTTACTTAAAAACAAATTGTTCTATTACCAGAATACGCAATGTCTTAATTCGAAGGGTGACAAGACTTCACGCCGTATCCCATATGTTGCTGAGTAGGCAGAGGGAACCTGGGAACAGTTAGTACCGTTCCCCACTTTCTGGAGGCTTTGCGTGTTGAGTGGTAGAACTCAACGCTGCGCTCTGTCTCGCCATCGGAGCGAAGAAATGGAAATATAAATTTAAGTAAATATTTCATCTCCTCGAGTGGGGATCGAACCCACAACCAGTCGTACAGTTACACTTTGTGCTCCTGCGCCACGACTGGCCTCTTATTATTAGTGTTTATTGTTATAAGTAGCCTATGTGTAATTCTAATACATGTAAGTTAAGCTAAGCTGTAGTACTTATTATATAAAATTTCATCTTAATCCGTTCAGTAGTTTTTGCGTGAAAGTGGGACAAATATCAATCCTCACAAAGTTTTACTTTAGTAGGATTTGATTACCCCCAATTGGAATCGATATCAACCATACAACTATATGAACTATACAAATTTTCACATCTTCATAAATCTTTTCAATATAATATGCATGTCTTATATGTAAAAACATTTCTCTTGAAAGTCTCTTGTCTATTAGTGAACTGTGAAATATATTAGTGTTAAGACACATCGTTCCCCATGCACCGTTCATTTTTAGGGTTCCGTACCATTTAAGGAAAAAAAGAACCCTTATAAGATCACTTTGTTGTCCATCCGTCTGTCTGTCTGTCTGTCTATCTATCTGTCTATCTACCTGTCTGTCTGTCTGTCTGTCTTTCAAGAACCTTTATCTCAACGCTTGGAGATATCGAGTTGATACTCAAACAAATTCAGGTCTACGGTCTCTTGATTTCCTGAAAATCGTATTTATATATTTACTAAAAAAAAAAAAGATATGGCCATTTATATTTGACACTATAAAGGTAGTCAAAATTTATAGGGTATATCTGGTTGACCTAGAATTATGAAATTTGGCAACTGGCATCTACAGATAGTACTAGGTCAGGAAAAATCTGAAAACTATACGTCTGTGGGTAAATCCTTGAAAATAATAGTTTTAAAAGGGGGGCAAAATTTAGTATTAAAGCCGTAGTTCAAATGAGGTATCGGATGAAAGAGCTTGGTGTGCATATTTCAATCCTTATTTTATTCATTTTTTATGTCGTACTAATTGTACGGACCCCTAGGTGGGCGAGCTCGACTCGCAATTGTCCGATTTTTATAATTATAATGTGTTGAGTGGCGGAACTCAAAGCCGCGCTTTGACTTGTTACCAGCGCAAAATAAATTAAAATCGTTTCCTCCATTTTTATCCTTAATTCAGTATTTTATCCTTAATTCAGTATTAAATCTTTAATACAGTTTTCGAAGGTCAACCGAGGTGTCCCCCTACCTCTCTTACCGTTCACGTTCCCGTGACTAATCTTTTTTGTCATTCTTTCATCACTCATTCGTTTGACGTACCCAAAACAACTGAGCACATTCTTCTGCATTCTCACGGTGACTTTCTCGCTAGCATCTGTCTTTTTATGTATCTCTTCATTGCGGATTCGACCAGCTAAGCTGACTCCGCATATCCTACGAAGAGATCGCATCTCGACGGCATTCATCTTTCTTTCATTCTTCTTTTGTAATACCCACGTTTCGCTGCCGTATGACAGCGTCGGTACCAACACTGCATTGCGTTTGGCCAAACATGCAGCTGTGCATCAATGCAGCTAAGGCTCCGTTAACCTTGTTATCGGCAGCAATACGCCTTTCCACATCCATCTCGTATCTTCCATCTCTACTGAACATACTTCTCAAATATAGCACTTCATTCACTTACTCCAATTTCTTACTATTTACACTGATCTTGCATTCCGTCCTTTCTTCATCTCTTTCAGTATCATTTTAATCAGGTTCTGGTATCTATTTCTAGTATCTATCTTTCTCATAGCCTAGGTATAGTCTTCCTCTATTATTTTTCATCATTCTAAAAAAAAGTTCTTCCTCTATATAATATTAATATAGATAGTATACAAATACTGAGCTACAGGGGTGTCAATGTGAAATCAATTAGAGTCAACGTCAAAACTTTTGTAATAGACTATGGGAGTTTCACAAATTCACATAATTCATCGATTGTTCCAAAAAGCGTGTATTTGAAAGTATTTTAATTTGATTTCCTACATCCAGTGGGAATTTTAGTTATAAAGTATAATAGATTGGTTGATTTTTTGTTAGCTTCACTCTGTGTCCCGCATATCGTAAAATAGGCAGTGGGAACCTAAACCCGTTAAGGTACTCAGTTCATCTCACACACGCAACATTGTGTGTTAAGTGATGGAATTAAATATCGCGCTTTGCCGTAATACTAGAAAAAGATATTTTCTGAGGTTGTTTCTTCGCCCTCCACCACTAATAGTAGTCTACAGGGTACAGGTGATTTTGTTCTGGAAACTAATTAAATCTAAAATATCCGAAATTGCGTTACAGTTTTCATGTAATCTAGATCAAATCATATTTGTTAAGCAGTGTTTTTAACTCTCACCTATAATTAATAACAAATATCACACTTATTTCACCTCAAAATATAAATGGATTTGATTTTTCTTTCATTAAAATATATTGATATATTATCCCATAGAGAGTTTTAGTCAGAAAATTTGTGCCCACCTCCATTAACGCCTGGATAGCCTTAGTCTAGAGTAATCGTTGATCCACAAAAGTGTATATTGTCAAACAAAATATGGTAGCGTCTATAATATTTAAATACGCCGTTGTGACACAGCGGCACATTGTCTTAATGTGTAGGCGACATTTATGAGTTTGATTCTCACTGGAAGGAATTATTTATTTTCATTTCCTCGTTTCGGTAACAAGAAACTTTTTTTGAAGTTAGTAAAATAGGGAGGACGAAAATATCTTATCTATCTTATTTATGGTAAAAAAGGTATATACGAGTACATTAAAATCTGGCATAAGCTTTTGATTAATTTTTCTTTCCCACGGGATTCATATTTTATAATTGAACCAGATATACTCGTAAGAGTAAGTTTCTTAGACGTACTTACATATAATGAGGCCAGTCGTGACGACATAAAACATACCGTTGGGTTCCAGCACTCAACAATGCCTCCATAATTCGGTGGATAGTAGAGAAAGGAAGTGTACTAGGTTCCCAGGTTTCTTCTGCTTAGCCAGCTATGTGTGGGATATGGCCCTTCCCTTTGCCTAGAGCGATCCTAAAACCTAGTGTTAAGACACTCCGTTGTCCACTTTCCGCCGAATACCTGACGCATTGCGTGTTGTGTGTGGCGGAAAATGTTAAATATTCCATTCTCTCGAGTGGCAATCAAATCACAACCCCTGCGCCACGGCGTTATCTCAATTTTTTTTAAATAAAACGATTTTTTCGTTTAGTAGGAGTGTGTGTCATATCTTGAATATCTGATACAAGGTAACACTGTCGTAAGTGCTATAATAAAAAGAAACATTCTTGAGAGCGCGAGTGAAACTTCCTTTGACGATCGTTTGACAAACGAAGCGAAAATATACGAAAATTAAATAAAATAATATTTAAACAACACTTTTATTATTTATTTTAAGCTTATTTCCCCACTTATTAGTTTATCAGCCAAAGCGCCGGGCAGCTTTAGTATACTAGTTACAGTTCCAAGGTCTCCACGAGGATTTATACTGTCAGAGTTTCGAGAATCGCCACAACTTGGGATCTGACCTGAAAAGAAAATAAGATTTAAAAAAAACCATTCCACGCTGTATCCCGGATATAGCTGAGAAGCTAGTCTTAAGACTTTGTTCCGCATGTATCGCTCAATTTTTTATACATTGCTTGTTGAGTGGCAAATTAGGTAAAGGCAGCATCACGACTGCGTGATATTTGTTTAGATTCGATGCCATATACAGGATCAGTATCCTGATCCTGAAGAACCTAATGTTAATGTCCTGAAAGAACCTAATGTTAACATTAACTTATTTTATTTACACGCTTTCATTACTGTACAACCTATAACTATGTAATACTAGCTGCAAACGCGACTTTGTCCGCTTCATATATTATAGCCAAGTGATTAAATCTGTACAAAAATTGGAGCCTTTGTGTTAAAAAAATCAAATATATAGTATACCACACACAGCAGGGTAAGCAGAGGGCACCTAATGCTAAGTTCCGTTTTCCATTTTACGCGAAGTTTCATCATCATTCATCAAGGCATTGCGAGTGGCGAAACTCAACACCGGGCTTCTTGCCTTGGTGCCAGAACTAACAATAAATAATTCCTGCGAGTGGGGATTGAACCCACAACTGTCGCGTTATAGTCACCACTTTGCCTGAGTAAAGCCTCTGCAGTGTTATTCTGATATAAAACCAATATTACTGCAAAATTTCATCTAAATTCGTTCATTAGATTTTACTTGAAAGTGGAACAAACATTCATTTTCATAAATTTTCATATTTATAATATTATAATGGTATCATCGTGAAACTCGGCCTGATGATGGAGCCAGGATTTGAATAATATTTATATCCACGAGCACATCCCATAGAACTTGTGTAGCAAACCATGTTTTTTTTCTAAATTTTTATTTTGGCCTGTGTGTTCCTCTAGGTATGTGAGACACCTTCCAATTTTTGTTATAAAAAAACCGTAGCTTCGCAAGGAAGGCAGAGGATACCTTGTGTAAAGAGTTAAGACACTACGTTCTTCACGCACTGTTCAATTTTCAAGACATGCGTGTTCAATGGCGGAAATACACGCAGTGCTTATTAACAGAACACACACGTCTTGTTACCAGAGCGGTCGTATTCATTCCCCGAGTAGAAATTGAACCCACAATATTCACACTCACTGTCAGATACTATATTCATATAAATAACCAACCTGCATTATCTTGAGGGTAGTTAACAATTATTTTCATAGGATACGGGTTGTAATTGTGAGAGTGGCTATCGGTAGGAGGTGAGTACGGTGGTGAAAGACTCTGAGTGATCGGACATGGTATCGTGTACATATGAGGATATGCAAACAGAGTACCTGAAAAAGAAAACTTATTAAAAACAAGCAACTTTATGTTTCCTCTGCCTACTCTGATATGCGGGAACCTAGTGATAAGATACTCCGTTCCTATTGAAACGAAATTATTTCCGCCGAATTATCGAGGCATTACGTGATAAGTAGTAAAATCATGTTAAAAATCATATTTCAGTCACCCGAGTGGAAATCGCAACCTACAATTGCATGTTTGTTCCTCGTCACGTCTTACGTCTCGACAAAAAAATAATAGTAAGTATTTTATATAATAAAATGTAACTCAATCCTGTATCGAACCCAGCACTTTTGTTAAGAGATCATTTGAATAACTTACCGAATAAGAGAACGCACACTAAAAATACGGGCGACATTGTTAAGAAAAACTATAATAAGTCACTGAAAATCGTCTTTATATAATAATATACACAACTAATAATTTCAAACGGTTTTACTTGTAAATATTTTATTTTTCTAGGGTTCCGTACCTCCAAAGAACTGTCGAGAACATTTAACTCGAGATCGCGTGGAGGTATCAAGCTGAAGTCAAGCTTCTATTCTAAGTCTACGCAATCAGAAAATACGATGCATTTATGCATCGCAGCATTTTGTATAAAATTCGCCGCGTAATCAAGTACGAGTACCTATCGAGTACGTCCGGTGCACCTACGGTCATAAAGCTTGGCGAAGTGAAAACTTACAATACAAATAGAGGAAAAAATCTTAAGAGTGAAAATTAATAGATATATCAAGAAAAATAATATTTAAAGAAACTTATATTTAAAGTCAATATCTCACAAAGTCAATTTTTGCTTTCTCTACTCTTTCACTTCAACTTTCATAATTTGTAATTCCCGTTTACCTGCAATCCTGAAAATTGTACGGAACTCTTGATTCCGAGTCCGATTCGCACCTGACCGGTATTATAAAATAATATTTATTTATTCATCTTTATCGCATCGCACATAACTGGGTAGGCAGAGTGAATATAGTGTTAAACTTTACTTACTTTCTCCCTAGTGGGAACCCCATGGCTATCGTATTACAGTCAAACATTGTATTGAGATATTATGATGGTGTAAATGAACAAACAAACAAAACAACTTTTATTTTTTATTAATTTATAACAATTTTGTTTGAAAATTGTTTGATTTTATAAAAACAATAGCTCAATGGGCGTGTCGATGGAAAATTGTATTATAACATTCTGTATACGGTTAATTGTGTTAAGAGTTGAACAATTTTTTGTATAAAAAAGAAGTTATTTAAACAATGTTTCAATTGAATTAGTATTGGATTTGGTACTAGTAATGCTTTCAGGCTTCACTTGCATTTTTACTTTTATACCATCAGCTTCACACTGCCTTTCTGCCGAATTCTGGAGGCATTGCGTGTTGAGGGGCAGAACTCAACGCCGCGCTTAACCTCGACACCAGAGCGAAGAAATGGAAATATAAATTTAAGTAAATATTTTATCTTCTCGAGTGGGGATCGAACCCACAACCAGTCGATTTTGCAGTCACACCTCGTGCCGCTGCGCCACGACCGGCCTCAATTCATTTTTTCATAAATGATTATAAATTTAAATTTAGTAAAAACAACTTTCTTTTCTTTCTTGCTTTGCACAAGGTGCGGTATTGACCGGACCTCAAAAAATATCCGGTGATATAATAACACATACTCAACACACAACTATAAAACAATAATAAATAAACAATAATAAAATAATAATATTTTTTTATTAAATTCAAATAAATAAATCAATTAACGATGAAATAGTTCCTTTTGATCCGACATCGTCATTGTATTTTAAATTAACATCTGAGTCAAATCTGAAAATAAAAATAAAAATTTTAGCAGTTAAAATGACAGGTTCAAATGCATGAATAAAGAACGAAAGTCTACTTTGTTGATGGCACAGCAAGTAGAATCTTAATTTAATTTCTTTGAATGTTCTCTCATATCATTTTTTCTATTCCTCGTTCAACAAGCAATGTTTCGAAAATTAGGCGGCGCCTGGGGAATGGAGTGTCTTAACCTTCTTTCCCCTCTGTCTACCCTGACGCATACAGGATAGAGAGTGAAATAATACATATAATAGCGAGATATACAGTTCGCATAAAATGCGTTGCAATAAATATGTTTTTTAATATATCCAACTCAATAATATTTCAACTCCAGTGGCACGTATCGATTCCAATTTTATTATCAAATCGTTTAGAGACCATTAATATATTAACACAAAATTTCATCCAAACCAGTTCAGCTGTTAGTAGAAATAAAATGACAAACACACAAACAAAAAAACTACATATAAACTAATAATTTAATTAAATGAAAAAACTCCAGATATTTTATTGAGGCCAATCGTGGCGCAGGGGCACAAAGTGTGACTGTAAAACCGATTGGTTGTGGGTTCGATCCCCACTCGAGGAAATGAAATATTTGCTTAAATTTATATTTGCATTTCTTCGCTCTGGTGTCGAGAATAAGTGCGGCATTGAGTTCTGACACTGTTGAGTGTCAGAATGTCGCAATGCCTCCAGAATTCGGCAAAGTGAGAAACGGAGTGTCTTAACACTAGGTTCCCTATGCCTACCCAGCAGTGTGCGGGATACAGCATGAAGCTGATCAGATATTTTATTATAAAGTTGCAGAGTTTATTTGGTTGAACGCGCTAATCTCAGGAACAACTGTTTCGACTTAACACGTTCTTTTATTAGTGATGTAGTTGCAGTTAATCTACTTATTGAAGAAGGCTATAATTTCGATCGTTTCGATTTAACCCACTGTATCTGCGATGTTCACTTAGAAAGTGTGTATGTACAACGGGGACGAAGCCGCGAGCGAATTCTAGTATTTGATAAAATATAAATAATGTTGGTACATCCTGACATTTACCCAAAAACACTCGAAAGGTCAAAAGTCAAATGTCACAATAATTAAACGTGACCTTTTAAACAAAGGTAAAATATTTTTTAACCACAAATGTTATTTAATTTTAATGGATACTTAATACTAACTTTTATCGCAGCTTCGTCCGCGTTGATAAATAGAAACTCAAAGACTAAAAGTTGTGTATGACACATTCTAAGTGCTAGAGATAACTCCGACCGCAGATACTGTGTATAACATAAAAAAGAGCAACGTATTGTAATTTATAGATTATAGCATTTCTCGATAGGTGGATTTAAATAACATAAATAGGTATTTAATTTGAACCAGTAGTTCCTGAGATCACCGTTTCCTCTTTACTACCCTGATATACCAATGCTGGAAAAAGCGTAAAGTTGTTTTATTTATTTTATAAGTAATATACAAATACCGCTCTTAAAATACAAAAAATATAAATGTTAAGTGGTGTTCTTTCAGTGCGACAAAAAAGAATACTTATTAAGAATTTTACTACAATACCAAAATTTTGTACAATAAAACACACTAATATAATAAATTGAAGTTTCGAGGTTGCGGGTTCGTTTTCCACTCGAGCGATTGATTAAATTCAAAAACACTATGTTTCAAAACTTGGGCGGTCCAGATCAGCATGCCTTAACACTAGGTTCTCTCTATTGATGAAAAATACCTGTATCTATTCTCCCCACCAGCCTTCAAATTGAGTTTTGGGTGGAAAACTCGTGGTACGATGGTATATTTTATCTTAATTTTGTCTCTTTCCGTTCCAAATGCAACAGTAGGTCTCGATAGAACATGCTGTATAGCTGCAAAAAAGCAACATTAGTGAAACATTTGTTTTTACGAAAACAGAAGTGCGTTATAAGATCGACGTGTCAGGTGGGTTTGTATCTGTATGTCTCTTTGTGTGGCATCGTAATTCCCTAACGGATGAAAAGATTTTGATGTAGTTTTTTTGTTTGATAGGTGACCTTATCGAGAGTGTTCTTAGCCGTAATTCGAGAAAATATCTTCGGCAGTTTGAAATTTATTAGCAGTTTTCTAGTTGTTTCTTTATTTTATAGAGTTTTTTTTTGACTTAGGGGTTTTTAATTTTACATTATTAAGCGAAGTCGTCGTAAATTCAAATCTCAATAGGGAATAATAATATTTATTAAACATTTTCAAATGCCATATGATAACGAAATAGCGTCTTACTGTTAACGCGACTATCGCGGGTTCGATTTCTACTAATAATTATATTTTAATTATTCACCTTCACGCTTTGATCCACATAGCAGGCATAGCTATACAGCATGTTCTATCGAGACCTACTGTTGCATAGCAGGGAAGGCAGAAGGGAATTAATGTTTAGACATTCACCCAAGCATCGATACTAATTATCGATACGTTGCGTGTAGTGTAGCGGAACTCAACGCTGCGCTCCGTCCCACCAGATTGAATAAATGAAAATAAATCATTCCACCGAGTGGGAATCGAATCCATAACCATCGCATTTCAGCACTAACGAAGATCGCAAAATGAAATTTTACTCACAAACCAATAAAATAATGACGAAAAATAACATAATGCGTCTATATTCAATGAAAATTAAAACGAAACTCAATTGAGTCAGAAAATACGATTTTGAAGTAAAATTTTCACGGTTTTTTTAAAGGAAACGCGTGTTAAATACTTTTTTAAATAACACTGTAAAAGTGAGGCTGTCGCATCGTGGCGCAGCGGCGTTTTTTTTCACTGTAAAGGCGATGGGTTCGATTCTCATTCGGAGGAATGAATTATTTTCATCTCCACGCTCTGATAGTCAAAGTGCGGAGTTAGGTTACGCTACCCAACATACAACTTTAATTAGAGGGGGTTAACCATAAGGTTTCTACTTTGTTATAAGAAAAAAATGTGTGGAGCTGAATTCTTATTAATGCGCTTTTATCCGGGGGGATGTACTTGTAACATTCATGACTCCAAATAGGAGAATTTTATATATTTTAAGAAATAGGATTATTGACGTCACACAAATATGCTTTCCACTGGGACGATTACTAAGAAGCGCGGGTTCGAGTCACATTGCGTTCGAATTATTAAACGTTTTTTCCCGACTGCTAAGGAAGGGTTTTTCGCGCGTATCTTGTATGTATGTAATATTCTTTATTACCTCATATCTCCAGAACCGCTGGACGAATGTACTTAATCGAGGTATCGTTAGATTCGTATTAACAGCCCAAGTGTTCTTAGATAGGTGACGTTAAAAAAAACAATCATGGCGGCTGTGGGACGCCTTAGTGAAAAATTTTTTTTAATCCTAATAAACTATTGGGCTTGTTTATTTTCTTTTTAGTTTTATGCAGTCGGGGTTTTTGTTTTTACAAATATTTTTTTTATAAATAGGCGTTGCGCCTTAGATTTTTTTAGCTTCACGCTGTATCCCGCATATCAAATTTATATTTCCATTTCTTCGCTCTGTTGTCCAGTAAAGCGCAGCGTGGAGTTCCGTCACTAAACACGCAATGCCTCCAGTTCGGCGGAAAGTGGGATACAGAGTGTCTTAACACTGGGTTCCCTCTGCTTACCATGCTGTGTGCGAGATACAGCTTGAAGCTGATTAAATGTTATATACATTTCGTTCATTTCGTTATCGTTTCCCTGAAAATCTTTCATCCTATCCTAAAAGTCGAAGTAACACTTTCAAAACATTTTACTTACTTTTTTACACATTATTAAAATATTGACATGAATATTAATCTCATCATACAAAGGCCGTATTAACATAATTTTAAACATTTTTTAATTAAAGTTGTTAGCTTTTCCTTTGATCCGTGAAAAATAAACAGAAAAAAATTAGATCTTGAACTATATATAGTGGAATTTCTATTCTGAAAGTACAGATCGGTGGAGTGAAAGAAAAATGGCAACCAAAACTTGTTTCCTACTTTTTGGTAAGTGATATATATTTTATATACAAATACTTATAGCAGGTTCAGGCTGTTCCCCGCATACAGTAGGGTGGGTAGATGGTGGGACCTAGTGCACGACACAGTTCTCAAGACTACGTGTTGACTGGCGAAACTTAATGCCGCCTTTATACAGGATGGAAGCGTCAGCGCTCCTTTTACGGGAACAGCATATTGGGTAAAATATTTTAAACTCATACCTAAAGAAATTAATCAAGATACCTCAACAGTTTAGACGTAGGATTTTTTTTCATTTCACTATAATATTTTTAACCCTACCTGTATTTCGTGTGTCGCAGTTACGCATAAATACCAATAACGTAAACACATACTACTACAAAAATACTACTTAATACAAAATACTACTTTTGATAGGTTTATGTGTCTTTGCGTCGTTCTTGACAAATGGCGCTTTATTTTACTTCGATATTTTATTATTTATTTTGTTTTAAAAAATCTATTTTTCATTTTTGGCAAAAAAAATGTGTTAGGTTTTTATAGAGTTGTTAAAACTGTAGTTTCATTTAAAGTGGTGCTGACAAAAACACTCTGTATATTACCTCAGCAAAGAAATTAAAATAATTAGTTCTCGATTAGGGGTTGAACTCACGCTATAACACTGCGCCACGATGAACCTTTTTATGAAATATAAAATATATAATTTAACTTCAATTATAAATTATTTTATATTCTTTTTAGCGCTATTCTACTCTGGTCAGTGCAATCCTCTCGGCCAGACAACATTATGTGAGAGTCAATCTATGCCAAGCATGATATCTCCAGCTGCCACCACCGTCTGCGAATCTACCCCTAATTTATACCCCCCATATTACCCCTTGTTCAACAACTTGGCACTCCCCTTGTCAATGCCGATGCCGATGCCAATGCCGATGCCAATGCCAATGCCAATTCCTTATCCACCTTTACCCATTATCCAGCCAAGCCCATTACCACAGACGACTGTATGTGAAAGTCAACCATCTTATGGACCCTTGATGGACCCCACTTTGGGAGGTTATCCATTCTATACAAGACCTATGCCAGGAATGGGTCAAACTACAGTATGTGAAAGCCAGCCCAATATAGGAGTTTATACAAGACCAATGCCTTTCGGGACGCCTACTATATGTGAGTCGACACCCAATCTTCTAGGATTTCCATTCGGAATACCTTTACGTCCTTTACAACCTTTAGTCTATTAGGGCTGTTTACGAAAAACTAAACTACTTATTATATTTGAAAATGGATAAATCCAGAAAAGCTCTAAAATTGGTCTCATTGAATGCGAAAAGCCAGTTGTTTAATTTTTTTTCAATTTTTGGTTTAAATAAATAATCATCTCCCTATTACTAACGTAGAACAAAACATGAATTTGAATAAATTTTCGGAAAACTGATTATTTTAAATAATTGCTTAGGATTAACATTATCAATTAAAACATAATATATTCAATCTTGTCAATTAAACTCAGTTTAGTTTAAAACATCTGGACCCAAAAAAAAGTATATATATATTGTGTAAATTTATAAGTTTTATATATATTATGTGATTGGATTAAATAAATATATATATTATTATATCGGATTTTTATTTTCATGTTCTAATCTTACAGCAAGTATTTAATATGGGTATTTGAGGAACTATTAATTTCTAATCTCGCGGGATCACGGTATTTGCAGGATTCCGCACTCAACACTCGGAACATAGCGTATAGCTAAAAATTAATAAAAGTCATGAGTTATTTAATAAAAAAAATCAAAGTTAGAAATCGTCATGAATAAGTACTGTACACTTATTTAAAAATTATTATTATTGTTTAATCATTATACGTAAGTTAAGTATACTAAATCTAGACTTTTAAACAAAAAAGTGATGTATCATATGTAACATAAAAATAATTTTAATAATAATAGTAACGTAAACAAAGAATTTAATCTGTGACTTGCAGAAGTTATTTAGCTTCGTCAAACAGTTCGTTAGATGTAGTTACACTTGGTGTGCTGAAGCTTCAAATGTATGGGTCAGAGATATACGTCGTACAGTAAAATGTGAAAGACATCTTCATTAGTAGCTGAACGGGAACACTTTCTGGCATAATGCAAGCTGTACCTTTTGTAATCCTTATTTCTTGCTTCTTGAGCATCTTCAGAAAGTTGTCCAATAGGATGAATTGCATAGTGCTGTATAATTTGAGCAGCCATGTATAAGAATTTTATGCACCGAAGAAGGCATATGATATCAGTTATATTTGTTTACATATAATTGCGATGTATTAAGTGCATATTGACCGGATTTTTCGACATTTATGGCAAGTTCTAATGACATAGTTTGAAGAATTATATAAAAACGTATTATTCATTCCTCATCAATACCCGTTATGTCTGCAGAGCATTGGTAGTTTTGAAAAAATCTTCTAGCCGTGTTTGCATTATTGCTATTACCATTATTTTGTCGTGGTTTGTCTATATACAATTCGAGATCCTCACGAAAACGTCTCTGCATTAGTTTTTTTTTATCTTCATGACTTTCTTTATTCTCCCTTGTTGTTGCATACCACTTTTTGAAATATAAATTGTACGAAATTGGACATTCATCTCCATTCACCTGATCCAAGCATGTAATTAAGACAGCCCATATTTGAAAGAGTTTTCGTTGACCTCCCTTGTCATTTTTTTTAAATGGAAAAGGACAAGGCTAACGACCGTTCGGGTCACCTGATGGTAAGTGACTACCGCCGCCCACGACCCTGTGCAACACCAGAGGAGCCGTTATCTATCGTTCGTTGCATTTTGTTACAATTTTTTTTGTTGTTCATTATAGTTAGTATGTCTGATGACGACAAACTGAAGTTCTTCCTTAAATAGTTTTCTATTTCAGAAGTGTGTCTCCCTTCAGTTATGAAAGTGCATAAGTTACGTCTACTGCAAACGAATTCACTCATGTTGCACAAAATATATGTATTTCTTTTAATAAGGTAACAGTAATAGAAACAATGCGGAAAAATCCGGTTACTCTAATGAAAGCAACTAGTTGTAATTGGTCTTTTTATACTTGTCCAGAAATGTGTTTGGTGCAAAATCACAATGACCTAATTAAATTAAATATAATATTTAATATTATTTTAAATACAGTATTTCAGCAATGTCTGTTATCATTTAACCAATAAATTCTAATAAAAAAAAATGATAATTTTATCATATTTGTGGTTGGAATGACCGCAAAATATTTTATATTTCAAAGCAAATATGTTCTTTCAAAAATAGATATTATTATTTTCCATCTTAAAATAAACATTCTGATAGTTTTTTTTAACTTATAGAACAAAAAAGAACTAAATAGGATGCCAATTATTTAAAACTAGCGGCTCGCCCACAGCTTCGCCTGCTTAAAATACATGATTATTGATTTAATAAGCACAATTGATTGACAACTATAATGACTTCTAATATGATTTTTTTACGACATTATCGTCAAAGAATTTTTGATTGTTTTAAATAAAAAAATACGACCATTGTTGATATTTGATATTTATAAAATATACATAAAGCTAATTATTTATTACACGTATATATTTTTGTAACTTTATGTTCTTTTTACCTATATAATATACTCTGTTAAATGTGCTGATGTCAGTGAATAATTTAATTTACTCATTCAGAAACAGCCTTAAATGTTAAATTATTGATTTGAAGGATTCATAATATTCTTTGTAAAATAACTGTAATAATTGCATATTAACTCCTGTACAGTTTTTAAATTAGTTACATATATTATATGAACGAACCAACCAAAAAATCTTTGTATTTACTTGATATTTCTTTCAAGATCGTTCTTTATCTCTGTGTTGAATTAATTACGACTTCTTTCAAATGACGATAACTTTTTTTTTAATGAACCGATTTTGATGAACTAAACTTTAGTAGTTAAGTTGAGTTAAAACAAAGCAATTGGTGAAATTTTCAAGTAAATCGGTTCAGTACTTTCAGAGAAAAATGCGGACAAAAATATGTCGACAGACAGACAGACAGACAGACAAGAAATTCAAAAAAAATCTTTTTGCTTTCTATTATTCTTTTTAAGTGTCCCTTTATCCATTTCAGTCAAAATTATTAAATGTACGGACAAAATATTTTTACTGTCTTATTATATATTGCATATAAAAACAGTATTCATGAAATATCAAAAAATTTCATTTTACTACCTCTTGACTTTTTTTCTCTAAACCAAAATGGCGCAAAATTTTATTCTTTCCTCTAAATCATGAATAGTTGTAGTATACAGTACTATAGTTTTCTCGGCAGCGGCAGCCAGCGGCAATAGTGAAAACTCCAAATGAATATGCTAAAATATGACTTTTCTAAAATTTGAAGATATTTTTTTAAATATAATTATTTATTATAAACTAATTATATTTTCTTAAAGAAGAGATAATGAGTTTTACAAAAATTTATATTATAATATAAATATAGTTACTACAGAAATTTATTGAGAAACTAACGCTTAAATATCGCTATACGCAGTATGAAAATAGGGAAATATCCAAGTGTATTGTTTGAAGGTCATTTTGGATACTTTAAACTGCTAACAAAAATAAAAATCTTATTGTATTGACAAGGTAATCTATTCTAGTATATAGAACAATCAATAGAACTTTGAAATTACGATTTTTGTTTCGACCATTTTTGGCATGCTCTTGTATGGTAGCGTCCCATAGTGTTTTACGGTCAGAATCATTTTGGGCACACAGTGTCATGCTAATGCCACCGGTGAACGCTCGATCCTTACAGTATTTTTTTTTTTCAAAATAAGAAGGTACATGCATCATGTTTAGGGTTCCGAATCTCAATAGAAAAAATACGAAACCCTTGTAGAATCACTTTTTTGTGCACCTGTCCGTCTGTCAAGACAATTTCATTTAAGATCACGCATTAAGGTTGAATTAATATCAAATATATAGGTCAGAAAAATAAAAATTTATAGAAAAAAATTTATAAACTTACTAAACTTATATTTGCAGTTCATTTCAAACAAAATAAGTATCTTAAATTTGTCAACTTTACTTGCCGTGTAATCAATTATTTTAGCGTATTTCCCATTGATCCTTATTTATGAAATTTAACCAGAAGTGAGAACTCAATTAAAAAAATTTAAAAAATAGAAATTTGTATTTATATTATAGAAAAACCTACCATTACAAAGTTATAATATTGTTAGCGTACTCGAGTAAAAGAGGGTAGATTTAGGTGAAAAAGATGATAAAAGCAGTGGAATTGTGTCAATCGGGGGCTATAGCTTGTCGGCAATGGCCCCTATTGGAAGGAAACTAGTGTGAAGTATTGTTGCACTTATTGCAATTATGTAGTATCCCTTTCCAAATAGTTTAGAAACATATGGACGATGTGTGGTTTATCGTGTTTTTTTAAAAACTATAACCGCTTCCGATTTCTAACATCAGAAGTGGGATATGCATGAAGTTTTCATATCTTTGTGCGCATCTTCGCCCAATTGGTAATTTAGATTGAAAGTTTGGTATTCTAAAAATTAAAAGCTATTTCTTATTATAAAATCTTTGATATGTTTTAGATTATAATCGAAAAATAGAAGGACTACTTTACTAATAATTTTATTGTTTTAGTAATTTTATTGTAGTTCCATAAAGAATCGAAAAATGGATCGAATCGAGGACAAAAAATAAGCAACTGTCAGGTTAGACCGAGCGAAAATACAGGTCTGTGCATGATGCTTTGAGAGTAAGTTAACCATACTTTACAATTTTTGTAATTTTGACTCCTTATTGAATTTGAATTTACCTACCTATTGAATTTGAATGTACCTAGAAAAGACTCGTGTTAGACTCGTTAACTAACGGGCGTCGAGGTGACTTGGTTACACCACCGTATTTATAAATTTACGTCATGTAGCTCACGGTACGGGGTGATTAGGAAAAGATCTGTGTTAGTCTCTAAACGTTGAGGGTCAGAGTGACCTAAAAAAGACCTGTATAAATCCGTGTTTAAGATGGGACTAAGAAAAGACTCTTGTCAGACTCAATATGAGCGTAGGGGTGACTCGGAAAAGACTTGTTTAAGCCCTATCACGATAGGTACGAGGTGACCGAGAAAAGGTTCTTGTTAGACTCTGTTTGAGCGTAGGGGTAACTTAGACTCCTATCATTTAAATGTTAAAATAATTCATGTAAATTGCATACATGTACCAAATAAAAATAAAAATTGTTTCCACAATTAAAGGTTGTGACCAGTGTAAATTAGAGGTTATGCCGCTCCCGGCGGCAGGTTTGAGCAGGCGCGAGGATTTGCCCGTCAGGAGAGGCCATGTTAGCGTTCGCGAGTGAAAGAGGGTAGATTTAGGTGAAAAAGATGATAAAAGCAGTAGAATTGTGTCAATCGGGGGCTATTGCTATATTTATGCTTGTCGGCAACGGCCCCTATTGGAAGGAAACTAGTGTGAAGTATTGTTATTAGGTGACACATGTCACTTATTGCAATTACGTAGTATCCCTTTCCAAATAGTTTAGAAACATATGGACGATGTGTGTTTTTATCGTGTTTTTTTTTATAACTATAACCGCTTCCGATTTCTAACAATATATATTCTAAATTTGTCATTAAAATAATTGAAAGTATCTGTAAAAACAATACTAACAAGTACCTAACAAGCAAGTAAAAAGTAAATACTAACAAGTAACTAACAGCTATATGCGGGATTAAGATTTAAGGTATAACAAAAAAGAATATAGTCCGTAATGTCGTCCCCAATCGAGCAAACAGTTTAATTAAATTTTAAAGTAATTTTAATAAAATGACCACAACATTAATGGTATTAATATGAAATTTAAGCGCCTCATTGTATTAAAATTTGCCATATATTGGTTGTGATGTGACGCTAATTAACGATAATGGGTTCAGATTCAAATCTGACATAGAAAACATTTTATTTTCACATCCCGAAGATAACGTGGAAAAAAGAGGGAACTTAGTGTTAAGACACTCTGTCTCCCATTTTCCACTCAATTATTCAGACATTCCGAGTTAAGTGGCGGCATATCAATAAAATATTAGAGAATCTAGCATTCATTGCTATGCAGATGATAGCACAGTGGATGCTGTTTACTCCGGCCACGGAAGTCTTTCTCGGGAAAACGTCGACCAGTGTCGAAATAAACTTGTGTCTTCAGGTGAGGCATTCCGCGGAAACCCCTTGAGGAAACTGCATTGAACTAAGTTCCTTACAAGGAACTTAATTCAATCCCAAAAAGACACAAGTTTGCGCGTTAATCACAAAAAAAATTGAAAACTAAAGGTTAGGCCAATTCAATATAACAGTTATATAAAATTAACTCTTTTTGAAAGTAGCCATTTTGTCGAACAACAGACTTAAAATTTATATAACTTTTTTTGTTTTAAAATAGCCTATATGTTGCTTTATAGTCCCCTCCCCAAATAATCGGTCAGATGATCCGAAGGTTAGCCCAGATGAACAGAGTCAGACAGACCAAAATATTAAAATTGTAATTGTGTATTTGTGACCAAAATATTGTAATTGTGTTTTGGTATCGTGTAAAAAAAATTATGCACTTGAAAAAGCAGTTATGTTGATATTAAAGCATAGCAGAGGATGCAGAGGGAGAGGGAGAGGGAGAGGATCTAGTGTTAAGACAGTGTTTTCTCTACTTTACACGCAATTTTCGCATCATGGCGGAACTTAACGCCACGCTTTACCTTGTTACCAAAGCGAAAAAATGAAAATATTATATCAAATAGTAACCTGCATACAGCAGGGTAGGCAGAGGGAACCTAGTGTTAAGACACTCCGTTGCCCAATTTTTGTTGAATTCTGGAAGAATTGCGTGTTGAGCGGCGGAATTCAACGCCGATTGAACCCAGAAAAAACCAAACCAGTTGCGTGTCACACTGTGCTCCTGCATCATGACTGGAATGAAAATGTTGATAAATTATAATTCATTTTCCCGAGCGAACTGAAACCTGAACCCACAACTGTCGTCTTTAAACTGCGCCACGACGGCCTCATTCAGTAGTTTAAGTCTTTTAGAAATTTGTTTTTAATTTCGTTTAGCTATAAATTACTGTACTTTTTATTTAACTATACGGTATTTAGGTAGAGGGCATGTACGAGTGCACGGCAAGCGCAATTTTTCCCGCATATACTCCGATTCCGATCCTAAATCTTGAAATGTCGGTGTTTTTATTAGCATATAAATTGAAAGCTAAAGATTCAGCCAATTCAATAAAACAGTTGTATAAAATAACTGTTATAGCAATTAGCAAATTTGTTGACCAAAGTACTTTAAATTGATATAACTTTTTTATTTATGAACCGATTGTAATAAAACAAACCCTATATGTTAACAGAAGCTTGCCTTCTTTATTTTCATCACAAAAATGCCGTATCTGTTATAAATAAGTCACAAAAAGGTAATTTTGTAACAAAAAATAATTGATAATTGCAAGGTTTTCTTTGTATTGAACGAACGAACTTTACCGAACTTTATTTAAGTTCGGTTATCTATACAGTTGATATTCGTTCCTTCGGTACCAACTATTCGTTTTTAAATACACTTTAATAACATTAAATAAAAAGAAGCGAGGGATGCAGCGCAGGACCAAAACTTACACAACACTAAGAAATTTTAAAAAATCTAACTAATCTACTACTCGAATAAAAACTACTACGCGAAAAATATAAATTAATAATAAACAATAAATAACCACATAGAAATTTACAATAGATCAAAAATGTGTATAAATTTACAAAACCATCAACGTCGTCTGCCCGTTCGGGTCGAAGAGTAAGAAAATATCTTAAGTATTTATTAGAATGATGTACAGTAAGGTACAGTTTCAATCTAGATGAAATGCTAAATTTGACTATAATATTTATTTTGATATGGATGAATACCAAATTATAGAAAATGCATTAACAATAACTCGATAAATTTAAATTAAATATATTAAAATGCCCACTGTGGCTCAACCTTCAGAGATAAACGTATACTATTGCGGACTTTTTTTAGACTTTTTTTATATTTTTTTAAAGAACAATATTTTTGTAAAATACTAGTTTTATGTGTCTCATAAAGTTGAGTCAGCGCACGTCACGTAAGCATGTAAGCATTCAGAAAGCTAATTTTGGGCGACTTTTTCTTAAAACAACAAAATTCCGTGTTTCTTAGCAACGGTTGTAATTAGCGTGGCAGAATAAATTGTGTGTCAAATTAAAAGATATTTTAATATATAAGTATATATCGAGAATATTACAAATATGAGAAAAAAAGTATTATTATTCCCTATTTCCATCCCATGACCCCCAAGTATCTCTAAATGAAATTTTATTATAATCGGATCAGCGGTCTGGCCTTGTTTGCGTCCCAGACAGATAGGCAAAGTTTCTTTCAAATTTATAATATAGGTATGAATTATGCATATCTACTTTTCCGGAAACTAAAAGTCATATAGAGATGATGAAATTCAGTGCAAAGTGGGGAGCGGAGTATCTTCCACTAGGTTCCCTATGTCTACTCTGCTGTATGCGGAATATAGCGTGAAGCTAATTGATTATATATAGGGATGACCATTTTTGATTTAAATGTAATATATACATACATTCTTAAGAAAAAGTTCAAATTTTATTTTTAAAATCAGTTCAGTAGTTTTTAAGATAAGGCCGTATGGGTCTGCATTTGTGGAGGTCAAATAGGAATTATTTGTAGATAAGTATATTCTATCGTAAATTGATTCCTTATTACTTTAAAATTAAAGTAATAAAGATTAATATTTTAAAATTAAAATAATAAAGAATCAATGTACTACAAATTAAGAAGTAAAATGAATTTAAAGAAATCAAGCCGACTTATTAGTCGTGGCGCAGCGGCACGAGGTGTGACTGTAAAACCGACTGGTTGTGGGTTCGATCCCCACTCGAGGAGATGAAATATTTACTTAAATTTATATTTCCATTTCTTCGCTCTGTGTTCTTCGTTCAAAGTGGGGAACGGAGTGTCTTAACACTAGGTTCCCTGCTGAAGCTGATTTATTTTATTTTAAGCCGACTTAAGTTATTCGACCAGGTATTTAAAGTAAGAAGTTGGTATGCGACGCAGGGGAAGTCCTCGGTTGACTTTTGAGACCATAGCATTGATGATATTGGACGAATATCACAAAAGATATGAGGACCCCCCGGAGGACATATATGTAGTTGATGACGGTGACCGAGGTGTATGCAGAGACCGAGACGTTGGCGCTTCCACCTCTATCGGCTACACAGCTAGGGATAAAACGTGAAGCTAAAAAAATTGGATAAAGAAAAGACAAAAATAATGCTCAAACCCGTATTCATTTCGTTCGCTCACACATTTTGCAAATGTAACTTATTTTTTTAATTATATATAATATACCTAAATATATAACTACATATATAATTATAATAATACTACATATATAATTATAATAGTCACTTAAAAAAATCACAAAGAGAATCAAATCTATTCAGGTTTGACATAAAAATAATGGAAGAATAAATATTATTTAAATTTAACTTATGACATGAAATTCTGTTAAATTTGTGATATTATTTCAGGCGTAGATTTGATTCTTGCTTTGTGTAATTACATTAGTAGACAAGAGGAATTGGGCACGGTGATGGGCATGGCGGACACGGCGGACATGGTAGTGGACAAGGTGGATATGGTGGACAGGGGGAACATGGGTCTGGGCAGGGATTTGGGGATGGTCTGAAGATACATATTCGGGCACATCCACAGTTTCGGAATACTGGCGGGTTCGGCTGATAGCATATTGTTGGTGTCTGTGATACAATAATCCTGGGTGGTTGCACGACGAGCATATCAGGGGGTGGTGGTGTGATTTGTGGGGGTTTCACCTAAAAAAAATATCATAAAATCAATGTCTTTCTTATGCCATCTTATGGAAAAACTAATATTATTTTATTTGAGTCTTTGAAGGATGGATAATGTGATAAGTAAGACCATCTCATAATATTTTGTTTTATATTCACGCTATATCCTACTTACAACAAATGAAATCTAGTTTTAAGATACTTCATTACCCCTACACCACTCAATTTTTGAGATATTGCGTGCTTAGTGGCGAAAATTAACACAACGCTATGTCTTGTATCTATTTTACGATTTGGACATTACCCAGGAATAACTTATATGATATTGATGTATACCTATATATTTCCCAAGAAGTTTATAGTTTTAAACTCTCATAATGGATCGAAGGGCGACCTTTATTACTAAAGCAATTAAGGCAAACTTAAATCGAAACCAAACTAACAAATTGTATCGAAATCGTTCATCACGAAACGGCTAATTTACGAAATTGCTATCAGAGTTTGACCTTGTGACTTTAGTAGAAGTTAACGAGGAGGTTGTAGATTCGATTACCGATGAATTATTTTAATTTCCTTTCTCTAGTAACAAGAAAAAGCACGGTGTTTAATTTATGCCGGACCCTCAATACGTAATTTCACAAAATTTTGGCAAAAAATTGGGAGCAGAGGATCTTAACTAATTCTCCCTGTCTACTTGACGCTGTCTACGTGAAACTGAAAGCAAAGCAATATTTTAAATTTAAAGAAAGGCAATGATTAATAATAGCCACATTATTTTTCAAAATATTAAAATACGTTACGAAGCTCTACGTTATCTAAGTTTTTCTATGTTATGAAAGTATAGATTAAGTGGTAAAAAAATTGTATGAATGACACTAAGCGGAGGACTTAATTCATAGTCTCCAACATACTGAACTAAAACATAAACAATTTTTAAAGCGTTAAAAGATTTCTTAATATGGTATGATAGTTTTATCAATTTCGGCAACTTACTAGTATTTTCGCTGGTACTGGTGGAACTACTGGCGGTGGTCTGACTACGATTGATGGTGGTCGAGGTGGGGTTACCGGATCTGGTTGGACAGTTATCGGTGGTGGAATTGGGGGCTGAACTGGGGGAGGCTGAACTCTAATTGGGGCTAATGCTGGCGGTTGAATGGGGGCTGGCTTAACCCAGATTACAGGTGGTTGGGGTGGTTTCACAGAACCCGGTTTCACAATTATTGGATTTGGTGCCGGAAATCTTATTTGACCGGGTTTTACTAAAACGTAACCTGTAAAATTTTGAACTATTAAAACAAATGTTAAGGAATTTACAAAATTAGAAAAAAAAATTTTAAGGATTGTTATGTTTACTTATATAATATAATTCATATATAATATAATCACATTATACAATTGTAGCGTTAGTTGAGTAGTAAACACACTAAACTCTGAATTTACTGGTTTGAATTGAAAATTAATTTATCGAAATTTTATCGAAAATCGCTATAGGCATCACGTTAATCGTTTTGATTCGATTTCGACTCGCAGATAAAATAACATAGGCGTTCCCGCAGCTTTGTCCCCACTTGGGACAAAGTTACAGGAACGCTTGTAGGAGAAATTTGTCTGTATTTCCCCACTCTAGTTGACGAAGCGCGGCGCTGAGATCGGCTACTCAACATGCAATGTTTTTATAATTCGGCGGAGAGTAAGAGACCGAACGTCTTAACACTAGGTTGCCTCTGCCTGCCCTGCAATATGTGCAGTGCAGCGAGAAACGTCTATTGTTATTATAAGCTATTGTTAAAAGTACTTACCAGAGGGAGCTTGTCCATACGCATATTGAACAGGTGGTATACTTGGATTACACGGTCTTATTTGTATTGTTTCCTGGTATGGATCAGGATATGGAGATGATTCAGGAGAAGGCGTGTCACATGGTTCTACATATGGTGATAGGGGGTCTGGTGAACAAGGGTCTGGGCATGGGGGTAGAGGTTCTGGGCACGGGAAATACTGCGGATCAGGTACCGGCTGCCCAAGGGAGTACGTGAGAAGAGCTAAAAAATAGAAAACTTATTTAAGGGTCTTGAAAGTAGGATAATATTTCCATTTCCTCGCTCTGATTAAGATGAAGATTAAGCAAGATATTGAATTCTGCCACCTAATACACAATGTCTCGAAATTTCTGCGATGCGTGAGGAATAGAGTGTCTAAACACTAGATTTACTCTGGCAAAAAATTATAGCTGAGCTGTTTCTTTTCGTCATATAATTTAAAAAGAGGTTTAGAGGTTCACACTCTATATCGCATACAGCACGATAGGTCTTGTAGTTTAGTATTAAGACACTCAATTTTCCGCTGTCGGGTCAAATATATCAACTATATATATTAAACTAACAGTGTCAATTTGTACATGTGGATTGTGGGTTCGACTGAACTAATGTCCTAGTAAAGTAAAAAGAGTATTCTTTGTTCCATAACGGAAAAAGCGTATGTTTAGAGACTTTTTTTTCATCTTCACGTTGTTCCCCGCATATAGCTGGTTAGGCAAAGAGAAACTTGTGTTAGGATATTTCGTTCTTCACTTTCCTGCTCACTTAGAAATTAGGTTTAGTAACAGGACTTAACACCGCACAAAAAATGTAAAATTACCAAATAACCAAACAACTGTCCCCACAGCCATCTTCCAGTCTGATGGTTTCTTCTTAATCTCCCTCATTTTATATTGTGAGTTTATGTTTATTTTTAAGGTACGAGATTCAACCTTATTTCTTAAATATAAAGACTGTAATCGTTTAGAAATCATTAATGTATAAATATTTAAAATCATATAGAATTATTATAAAACGGTCGATTTAAACAATTTTCAAAGGATTTTACAAACTTTTACGGTTTTGACTTTTAAAAGATGGTTGTTTTATTTTTGTTAATGGTATAATAGCGTGTCGTCTATTTTACATAACTGATTTTTTTTAATATTATGTATGAATGGCGTAAATAATGAAACAAGAGAGAGTAGTGAGAGAGGCAGTGGGAGACCTCAATCGATCTTCGAGAACACAATATCGATGATACTAGAGGAAAAAAGGTCACTTTAAAAGCATGAGGCCTCCATTGGACATGTGCGATGAAGTTGACAACAGTAGACGAGGTGAAAGAGGTAGACCGCAGCGTCTGGCCCTCCTTACTCTCTGGCTGTCCTAGGGATAAAACTTGAAATAAAAAAAAAATACTATACCTCTGTACTAGACTTTACAAACGTGATGATAACTTAGTTAACCTATTTTCAGGACACTGTGTATAGAGTGCCAGAACTCATTGCACTTTGTCTTGATATCAGAGAGAGAAATATGAAAACAATTCATTAACTCGAGTCGAATCAAATCGACAACAGTTGCGTTTATTAATTTGTGTAGTTGTCTGAAAATTGAACTTGCAACAAATTTATTATTCAACTAGTTTTTACCTAGGCAGAAAGTCAGGAGCCGAATCAAAACTTCTTAATGGGAACGGAGTTTCTTAACACTAGGTTCCCAAGTTCCCTCTGTATACCTTCCTATGTGCAGGGAAATATCGTGAAGCAAAATATATAAGATATAGGTTTTATCATGCGGCTTAACCAACGTGGTCAAATGGATATAACTGATCGTTGTGTACACATGACACATTCTAATTGCGGGAGGTACCTCTGACCGCAGGTGCAGTAGAGAACATGTACACGCTTAACATATTGTTATATAGTCTATAAATAGACTATACAAGACAAAAGAACTTTTCAAATTTGAACTAGCAGTTTGTGAGATTAACTCTTTCAACCAAACAGACTCGTCAGCTTCATATTATTAGTATAGACACTTTATTTCAAATATCAAGGAAGCAATCTCCGAAGAGGTATTAAAATTTATCACTTCAGAAGATTTTACGAACGAAACTTTTCAAAGTATTTCACGATGATTAGATGTTTGATTAACTTTGAAAAGATTCTTATCTGAAGCATCTTCTTTATTGTATTGGACCTTCCTGGAAATTTTTTTTATCTTCCTGTTATTTTCCATACATATCATGGTAGGCAGAGGGAACTTGTAAACTTAGTGTTAAGGCACTCCGTTGCCCATTAAGACATTTCTCTTTCCAACTTTTCACTGATTTCTCGATGTATTGCGTGTTAAGTAACACAACTTATCGTCGCACTTTGCATCTTATTCTTTAGTTAAGGACTCGCTCCAACTCCAAGTCGGGGGACGATTACATTTAACAGGTGTAATGAGACCGTCTTGTCCCAATGGAACAGCTTGTGCCCTCTGATAACAAGACAAAGCGCGGCGTTGAGTTTCGCCACTCAAACATTGGGCGGTGGAGTGTTTAACACTAGTGTTAGCCTTGTGGGAGCCTTAATAATATCTATAATCTACTTCTGGGTCGCAAGTCCTAGACACTGCTCTGAGCTCCTCGCCCTGCAACCCAATGGGCACCCATGATGGACCCATGGAATGCTAAGTAGTTTCTTATCTTCTCTCTAAGTTAGGTACTAATGTCTACGCTAACACTAGCTTCTACACCCTGCTATATACGAGATACAGTGTGATGCAGATCTATCACAATGTAAATACAAAATGCCATACAGAAACCAGTACTTAAATATCCATTAACTATAAAAATATTCACTCTAATTTCGTTATTCAAAGTAAAAACAATCTTTTTTATTTTATAGGACTTTAGTTGTGGATTCAACCCCAGCTTGGGGAAATGTTTACATTTAATATAATGAAACTTTTAAGGCACAGTGCGGCGCAAAATTTAACTTCTCAACATGCAATGACTCAAAAATTGGGTGGTGTGCAGGAAACAGAGTGTCTTAACACTACGTTGCCTCTGCTTATCCTACTACGGGATACAACGTGAGTGAATTTATCTCAGGGTAAATTCAAGTAGAATTTCTCTAACGTTAGAAATATTTACTCCAGTTACGTTATTCAAACAAACTCGACAACGAGCGACGACGTGATTCAAATATAAAGTAAGAAAAGATTAAAAGTATTTTCTATATGGTTGTTATAAAGACAGTGATGGTTGAGGACTCGATTCCCAGTCGGGACTATGATTATATTCAAATTATTTTCATTTACCCGCTTTGGTAGACAATGTGTGTTGAGTTCCGCCAGTCAACACGCAATGTCTCGAAACTCTACGGTGCTTAGGGACCGGAGTGTCTTAAATCGAGGTGTCGTCTGTCTGCTACTGCTATAGGAGAAAAAGTGTGAAGCTTTTATTATGAGTATTTTCAATCCACTTTCAAAAAAGAAGGTTATCAGTTTAATATTTTTATATAATATATATGCTATATTTTATTTTATTAGACATTGCGCGTTGAGTGGCGAAACTCAACGCTGTGCTTTGCCTCGTTACCAGAGCAAGGAAATGAAAATGAAAATATCGCCTCGCCTCGCTGTCGCATGCCCATATAGGCATGGGTTGTACTTTTATGACTAGTCTCAATGTAATTATAAAGATTATTTCAAAAAGTATCTTGCATGTACATAATCGTGCAGAATATTTTTTTGCTTATAGTTTAGAATTAGTAAGAAACCCTTTGAGATATGAGTCTATAATATTATATTTAGATACATTATACATATATAATATACAAGTATATGTACATTAAAGAAAACTTTGGAGATCTTCTTAGATAAAAGTAAGTTTATTCCTCATAGCTAATTGGAAATAACTACTAGTTTTTTTTTATGGAAATGACAAGGCAAACAAGCGTTTAAGTCACCTGATGGTAAGTGATTACCGCCGCCCACGACCACGTGCAACACCAGAGGAGCTACAGGTGCGTTGCCGGCCTTTAAGGTGGGGATAGACGCGTTTTTTGAAGCTACCCATGTCATATCGATCTGGAAACACTGCCGCGGGTAGGCCATTCCACTGTTCCATGGTGCGTGGAAGGAAGGAAATGCCTTAGAGCACAGAAAAATAAAAATAAGGTTCTAAGATAACGCAATCATAATTTTCTATTTAATTTTATTGCACCGCCCACTTTAAACGATAAGTCTGCCTTATTAATTATTTTTAAGTTTTTATGGCATTTTATTTTAATTATGTGCAATAAAGTATATTTATTATTATTCATTATTTGCTGTATTGCTGCTGTATGCAATTCACCGCGTAATAAAAACCTACAGGGTAGTTTTTGTGGATCTACAGTTATGAAATTTGATACGAAGTAAGGACCGAAAACTGAAAAAAATTATAGACCATACCAGTCTACACTAAAAATCATAGCAAACTTATAGTTGTAGTTCATTTCATACAAAATGAATGCACACAACAGCAATCTTAAATTTGTAAAATTTTATAAGTTGTGATTCCCGCTGACTCCGTCTGACTGGCACTTAAAAGTTTTTTTTTAAGTTTTCAAGGCAACTCTGACCGTACAGTGAGTTAAAAAAACAAATGTTATGTAATGTATCCTATAGCCTTCCTCAACAAATGGACTAACCAACACAAATGAAATTTTCAGTTCGAGCCAGCCACATAGATGAACAGACAGACTGTCGTGGTGCATTGGTACATTGCTGACTGTAAACGTGACGATTGTGGGTTCGGTTGCCACTTAGGGGAATCATTATATTTGATTTTTTCCACCGCTGTAGTAGACGCGTGGCTTTCAGTTACACTACGTAACACGCAATATCTTGAAAATAGGGTGGTTCTTGGAGAACAGAACTTCTTCATATTAAGTTTACTCTGCCTACTCTGCTATGAGTGAAAAATCGTGAAGTTACTTATTTTCAATTTCGTATAGTCAGGAAGTCCATGAAGCAAATATTTTTTTAAAAAATACTTTAAGTTAATAAAATAAATAAAAAAAATCTGCTTCACGCTGATTTCCGCTCACATCAGGGTAGGCAGAGAGAACTTAGTGTTAAGTCACTCCGTTCACCACTTTCCGCCGAGTTCTGGAGGCATTGCGTGTTGAGGGGCGGAACTCAACGCCGCGCTTACCTTCGACACCAGAGCGAAGAAATGAAAATATAAATGTAAGTAAATATTTCATTTTCTCGAATGGGGATCGAACCCACAACCAGTCGATTTTACAGTCATACTTTATGCCCCTGCGCTACGACTGCCCTCCAGTTAATAAAATAAATGTAATATAATAAACATATTATAATATTGAGTTTTCTCTGCCATATGTAACTGATACCCCAAACACACCTTTAATAATATTATTTTATAAATAATGCTTTGGCTCGTGATGTATCTGCTTAGAACTTTTAGCCGTTGTGATCTTCAATAACCCAAAATCTTTTAAAGATTCAGAGGTAACAGTGTTAAGAAAGTTATATTTACAACACGTGAGTTTTATATAATGCCATCATAAGTTTATCTTAATAACTGAAATCAGCAATATTACTTTGTCATAACTCGAAGCTCTTCCAAAGTAAAGCCAAGGGCATGTAAACGCACGGCACACACCCCATAGTCGTGCCTCGAACCATAGGCGGACACTAGTACATACACCAGAGTTCCAGGACATAAAATAGCACCACACATCCGTATGAGACGGGCGGACACTACTACATACACCGGAGCTGGGACATAAAGTAGCATCACATACCTACTAATCATGTATAAATTCGTAGAACCGCATCGGTATACATTATGTCAACGACCAACGCCATACAAGCATATCTTACGTACCGCGAGTGCACTACGAGACAGCCTCAATCATGACATTGTTAATATCGCTATAACAGTTTGCATAAGCCCATCACGTCAGCCTCCGCGACGTCATGACATTCAATATTATAATACAGGTCGTAAGTTTACTTTGATCCACAATATGTGTCGCTCCTACACAAATATTGCCTTTATAAGAAATTCGATTCTAAAAGATGGTGCTATTATTGGCTGCGCCAGAGTCTTTATGTGCATCATATATATTAGTACCGTAGTACTTGACAGTTTGACTCGACCGCTGGTTTCCGTCTGCTACCCACTATATATAATATATGAAACGACTGTTGCGACACTCGAGACGTCAATACATGAACTATTATAGTCTAGATTAATATGATATTAAAAATATAATAAAGTCAGCTTCACGCTGTATTCCGCACATAGCAGGGTAGGCAGAGGGAACCTCGTATTAAGACACTCCGTCCCCCACTTTCTGCCGAATTCTGGAGGCATTGCGTGTTGAGTGGCAGAACTCAACGCCGCGCTTAACCTCGACACCAGAGCAAAGAAATGGGAATATAAATTTAAGTAAATATTTCATCTCCTCGAGTGGGGATCGAACCCACAACCAGTCAGTTTTACAGTCACACCTCGTGCCGCTGCGCCACGACTGGCCTCAAAAAAAAAATAATAGATTGTATTATAATAGATTGTATTATTATATAAAAATATAATAGATTGTATTATTCATAATTATTATAACTACGTTATTTATGTGTATTGCCATGCATATATATTATTTTAATGCACCATTCCCAAGGTACGTACTGTTACACATAGAAAGCTTAATTATTATTTTATGAAACAAATTTAATCATTATAGAATATTCGGAGAGGTTGTAGAAAAATTAGAAATTACAGAAATTTTAAATTGGGTTATTCTCATTCTTAGGCCTAAAGATTAAAAAAACAAATTTACACATAATCATATAATCATATAGATGTACATACATATATTTTTATCACAAACTATAAAGATTACATTTGCAAAAAAATTAAAAACTAACGAAACTAATACGGATTATCCAAATATTTAACTTTGCATTTGTTAATTCTGGTCGAGATCCGTTGGAAAAGTTAAGAGTTTTAGACACTATAGAATATTACAACAATATATTAAAAATTCGAAAATTTGTCGGGTTCAAGGCAAAAATGATAATTGTTTCTAAAAATTTATTTCTAGATTTATCTAGAAATTATCTTTAATTCTTTAAAAATACACTTATTTAATATATTTCTGTAATATAATGATATATTATATTTAGTTGAAACATGGGTCACATGGGTAGGGAGATGGACACGGATTCACGCATGGATCGCATGGGTATGGATTCAAGCATGGATCATAAGGATCTATTTGGTAAGGAGATAGACATGGATTCAAACATGGGTCACAAGGAAGGCATGGGTTCACGCATGGGTCACATGGATATGGGCATGGGTTCACGCATGTGTCACATGGATATGGGCATGGGTTCACGGTTGGGTCACAAGGATATGGGCATGGGTTCACGCATGGGTCACATGGATATGGGCATGGGTTCAGGCATGGGTCACAAGGATATTGGCACGGGTTCACGCATGGGTCACAAGGGTAACCAGGATTCTGGCTTGGATCTAGGGAAGGGTTTGAGCACGGATCTAAGCATGGACTAGGACATGGTCCAGGGTAATAATTGATGCCGGACTCCCCTGCGCCTGCCCTGTTATCAAGAACGCTAGTCCTGAACATGATTGTTGGTGGTTGAATGTTGGCTGGAGCTGGAGGCCGCACCACTATTTGTGGAGGAGTTATCACTTGTGAGTCTGGTTGCCTTATAGTGATTGCTGGGGGCTGTACTACGTTGGGACTCGGTGGTCTTACTATAATTGGTGGTGGTGTAATTGGTGGTAGTGGTTTCGGTCTTACACAAAATGGCGGTACACGTACTGGTGGTAACGGAGCTGGACTCACACGAATTGGAGGTGGTGTTATCGGCCTTTGCTGGGGTGGCTGAACTTCTATACTTGGTGGTTGGATGGGTCTCAAAGGATTAGGTCTAACAAGTATAGGTGGAAGTTGGATCATTACGTCGGGGTTTACGCGAGCATATATTGTCCCTCCAAGTACCGGGTATGATCGGAAACCACCAGCTTGGAATTGCTCCTCGATGTTGGTCCTCGGTATGAGCACTTTTATGGGTCCTTCACCACTTGGAGCTGAAAAGTGATATTTTAATGTAATATTCATTAGTCATTGTGCCGCTACGCCACAATTTAAGTCAATATTATATTATTATTTACTTACTGGGTTGAACATCATCACTTGGCTCTGGATATGGTGGTAGGCATGGTGGTGGACATGGTGGCGGATATGGTGGTAAATATGGCTCCGGACACGGCGAGGGGCACGGTAGAGGACTAGGTGGAGGAGACGGCACGGGACACGGCGGGGGACATGGCGGAGGCGGACAGGGGTTCGGAATCAAACAGGATACCTGTGGCGTGGGAGCCGCAGCCACAGATGATATAAGCGCTGAAACAAATGATCATTTCATTTGTTAGATTTTTTTCCATCATCTCAATATAAATTATAATTATATCAGAATCACCCGAAAATTGGTCACGTTGAATGTGACACATTTTTGAGTCTTAGCCATCATGAGTCTTTCTGTAGCCCGTACACAACAGGGTAAGCAGAGAGAACCTAGTTTTAAGAGACTCCGTTCTCCACTTTCCACCGAACTTTGGAAGCATTGCGTATTGAGTGGAGGTACTCAACGCCGCGCTTTGCCTCGGTACCAGAGCGAGGAAATGGAAGTATAAATATAAATATTACTGTAAATCGACTGGTTGTGGGTTTGATCCCCACTCGATGAGATTAAATATTTACTTAAATTTATATTTCCAATTCTTCGCTCTGGTGTCGAGGCTAAGTTCTGCCACTCAACACGCAATGCCTCCAGAAGTCGGCAGAAAGTGGGGAACGGAGTGTCTTAACACTAGGTTCCCTGTGCCTACTCTGCTGTATGCGGGCTACAGCGTGAAGCTGTAAGAAAAAAACGCTATTATTTTTTTAAGGTTGTAACCACAAATATATAGTATTCACATTATTTCCTGAACTAGGTAAAAGTAGTACACCTTTAGATGCTAGCTGCCAAATTTAATTATTCTTCGTTAACTAGAAGTAACCTATTAATTTTAAACTCCTTTATAATGTCGAATTTAATGTTTTTGCTACATAAGAGGCCATATCTTTTTTTTTTATTAAATGTAGAAATACGTTTTTTTTCAGGAAATTATGTGGCCGTAGATCTAGGTATATGATTTGTATTTAAACTCGATATCTGCAAGCGTTCCAGAGATAAAGGCACTTCACAGACAGACGGACATCAAAGTAATTTTATAAGGGTTCCTTTTTTCCTTAAAAGGTACGGTGCCTTAAAAATCATCCAGATTTCACATTGTATCCCAAGCAAGACAAAGGAAAGCTAATTTTAGGGCACTCCTTCAAGCATTGCATTTTTAAGACATAGCGCGTTAAGTGGTGGTTCAAAATGAAAATAATTTATTCCCCCCTATTGGGAATCGAACCGGAACCGTCCTCTACAGTCAGACGCTGTCCTACTGCGCCACGATGGAATCGAAGCCTTATATTGAAGTTGATTAAAGATATATATTAATATATTTACCTATAAAACCCAATGCCGTAAGTCGCCCCATCCTCGAACTTGATAGACCTCGATCGTTCCATCCTTATATACTATTAATCACCAATAAACAATGATAACGCGTGAAAATTGCCAAATTTGTTTTAAAAATTTCAAATCGAGCTTTAATATACAATATATTGTATATATTATTGAAAATTTTAACCTATTTTGGAGCTTATAAAAAAAAGGTACAGTTGAAATTTGCTTGGCATCGGGGGAATTAATAATCCTATATAAATAAAAATGTAGTTCAAAATTATTAGACATTCGGTGAAATGGGGATTCACGCTTTGGTCTTGTTCGGTGAGAATTTTTTTTTGTATTTCAATAATTTTGTTTGTGGAGAGAGAGAATGAATATAAGAATTAAAATAAAATCAAATTAAATCAGCTTCACGCTGTATCATGTATATTTCCATTTCTTCGCTCTGGTGTCAACGTAATGCGCGGCGTTGAGTTCCGCCACTCAACAGGCAATATCTCTAGAATTCGGGGGAAAATGGAGAACGAAAGTGTCTTAATGGGAATGAAGTGTCTTAACATTTGATTCCCTCTACCTACCCTGCTATATGCGGACTACAGCGTGTAGCTAAAAAAAATAGTCTTATATATTTGTAAGTAGTTAGTCCCAAACGTTCTGTAGATCCATAAAATAAGAAGATATCTCTGTGAAGTAGAAAATGTATACATAATGGTTTTATTATACACTGTTTTATTCCTCTTATAGCGTCTATTCATTACTTTTGATCTATGTTTGTTGCGTGATCGTTATGTTAATGGGCGGGTTGATTTCTTTTTTGAGCTTCACGCTGTATCTTGGAACCTAGTGTTAAGACACTCCGTTCCCATTAAGACCCTTCTGCTCTCCATATTTCGCTGAAATCTGATGGTATTGGACGCTGGCAGCCACGACTGGTCGTGGCGCAATGACACAAAGTGTGATTGTAAAATCGACTGGTTGTTGGAGGCACTAGGTTCCCTCTGCCTATTCTGCTGTGCGCAGGATACAGCGTGAAGTTGATTTTGATTTATTTGATTTATTCTGATGGTATTGTGTTAAGTCAAAGTCAACGCTTCGTTGCCACAGCGAGGAAACGAAAATATTAATAGGGGTTGACAAAGCTTCTCCTAAAATAACCTCTACATATTATAATATAAAACCAAGTAGATTTCCATTTGTGTAAGCTGAAGCTTTTCAAATCATTCACCGGGTTCTATGTCGGTTTTCTCTTATTAAGAGTGCGGTTTTCATAGTGATTCAAGAGGGTGGTTTATCAGCATATTATAATATCTATACTAATACTATTATATAAAGTCGAAACGTTAGTTTGGTTGAACGCCGAAATCTTAAGAACTGGTTCAAATTGCTAAATTGTTTCTATATTGGAAAGTCCATTTATAAAGGAAGTCATTATAAGATATACGGTTATATATCTGGTCAAAAGTTTCATTGGCCCCAAAGTACGGTGTTTGAGTTATCTTGGCTACTTACACAGAATATGTTGTGACATAGACAACCTTTAATTACTTCCATTTTCTGCTATTATAAATGAGTGAAGTGGAGAATATCAGAAAGAATTTGTAATTTATTGAAAAAAAATATTTTCGTGGGTTTATTCGTCCAAATGCGGCGACAATAAAATAACCATAGCCACAAAGCCCACGCAATATAGAAGCCGCGAATATAACACTAATCTTATATTATACATAGAAATAAACTATTTGCTTTGCTTAGATAAATTAGCGAAAAATGGAGAACGGAATATTACTCTTTAAATGATTTATTCTTTTTTTCTTTTATTTTATTTAGTATTTTCTGATATTAGATTTTTAGAAACGGAAACCCTCGTTCCCGTTATTGCATTTTCCATGTTAAATAGAATAAATAAATAGATGTATAAAATATTTTTTCCCTTAGATTGTCAATTTTTTCCCCGGTCTTCACGTCGCGGTTTGTTTGTTTAGAATAGGTTAAATTCCCAGTTTCTCATCTCAAGCAGTCACATAGTGCTTGCTATTTGCTGTAATTTTTTTAGAGTATCCTCTTCCCTACCCAAATTCCGCTGTAAAGGCCAATATGGATAACAGCCTTAAGTTCGAAAAAAATCTGCTTTTATCGTATTACGCCTCGAATGGCTTGCAACAACTATAAATATAACGTTAAGTAAATTACAGTACGTACGTACTCGTAGCACGTAAAATAATCAATTTGTTACCCAACCACCCATATGTTAGGTACATGCACCGTAAGACGTCATTTAAGAGCATCTCGCTGTATACTGCATATAACAGAGTAGGAGGGATTCTAGTGTTAAGACACTCCGTTTCTCACGCACTGTTCAATTTTCGGGATGAGATATATTGTCCGGCGGAACCCAACCAGAGTGAGGAAATGTAAATAATTCATTCCCTGGACTTTGAATCAAACCCACAACCGTTGCGTTTACATTCACACGCTTGTCTCTATATTTTTTTTTTGTATTGTTATCGTATTTGGTAAAGGCAAATCCTCGAAGAATTAATTTGGCTCCAACAATGGCCGCCTTTAGACGAAGTTTATTAATAAGCAAAGTTTTTAGGTATACAATTAATTCTATAGGAAATGCAAATTTATTTGCCGATTTTGATTACATTCGGATATTTAGATGACACCGTCGTGGCTTAGAGAACTGTAAAATAGAAAACGAAGTTTGTTGGTTCGTTCCTATCTTACATAAATATTTAAATACTAGCATATACCTACGTAAAATCTCCGAGTGCTTCCCAGCACTCCCCGAAGAATGTATCCCAGAATTTTCATTTTTGAAGGATAGAACGGAAGAACATAGTATTAGGACATTCTGTACTTCACAACAAAAGAAGCAAAAATATTTTTTTACTTATTATATATATTAATCACTATAAACCTATGCGGCATTGTATTCCACCAATCATCACGGAATGTGACAATATATGGACAGAAAGTGAGGAACATTATATTCTCTCTCCCTACCCTACTAAAGGCATGATCCTCTTTTTGCCTTTTTTCATTTTTTTTACTCTCTACCTACAATTATCACGTGTACAACAAGACCCTTCTTATTTTTACAAGCTTCTTTAAAGAGAATTTCCATAATTTTCATATTATTTCAATATTCCAGCCATTATCAGTTCAGCAACCGCCGCGCCTTGGCGTTGCAGCAAGACCCAGGACGGTAGCACCATATGTTTTGGAGACATCGGACAATATAGTGTATCACCACCTAGTATATCAGTTACGAGGCCGCGCCCACCATGCAGTGATTCCGCCTTGATTTACACCCCACCGATATGCCCACCATGCCCAAACCCTTGCCTAAATCCTTGTCCATATCCCTGTCCAGTGTAATAGTAAAGAGATTAAGTTTCTGAACTATTTAGTCTTCTGTTCTTTATCCTATATAAAAATTTATATTGATTTGATATTTTCATGGAGAAAATTATTTTTTCGTAAGTTTTAGTTGGAGATTTTTTATATTTTCAAAATTATTATGTAAAATTATTGAAAAATAAATATGATTTGAAATTGAATTTTATTTTTATTTCATTTATTAGCTTTTATTATGTATCTTAGTTGATATTTTATTTGCAAAATAAATGTAATTTGTGATTTATTTCATTTATTTGCTTTATTGTGTGTATATGTATGTGTATAAATTATATATAGAAGCCGACGTGGCGCAGTGACACAGCGTCCGACTGCAAACGCAACGGTTATGGATTGTGGATACATTGAAATGCACATAAATACTCATTTCTACTGTCCAAGTTTCTCTCTTTACAATACTAAAATTTTTTGAAGTAAGCAAGCAGGCTAGCACTTTTTTCCCGCTTATAGCAACACGTCAGGTAGGTGCAACGTAGAGGAAAACGTTAACACTTCATTCCTCATGCGTTGCTCAAATTTTCAAACCTTTGCTTAGTGAGTGGCTGAACTCTTCACCGCGGTTTGTCTGGCAGAGCGGAGAAATGAAAATAAATTAAATTTTATAATAATTATTTTTTGGGATTGACCATGGGCGTATTTAGATATGTTTTCCATGGTGGGTCAGCACTTTAGTTTGGACAGGTCTGTTCGTGTAAAGGTTTGTTTTTATTTGCCAGCCTAAATATATTGGTCGTAAAATTTCTGTGGGAAGCATAAGGCCACGATATATTTAACTTACAATAACTATAATATATATAAAAATATTCAAATTAAATCTTTATCTGAAGAAGCAATATATTTATTATTCTAAAACGTTTAGATTTTTGATACAGGAACTTGGCAAAATAACAGAAAATTGTAAAGGAAATAGCCATTTCTGAAAATGTAATTTTGATAAAATTTTAAATTTATACACTGCTGTGATAGTGTTGATAACACTTATAGCTACCTAAAGCTTCACCTCGAAGCTAGCAATAGCTTTTATGTGAAGCTTCGCCTACATGGTTAAAGGGACATAACTAGTTGTTGTGTATGACACATGACACATTCTAAGTGCGGGAGAGGACTTCGTCCGTAGATATAATAAAATCTATAGTTTTCCCCGATAAAGCTACCGCAAGATAAAGTCCTATTTGCCTTATTTGCCACACAAGCTATGATTTTTGGTTTCACAGGTTTCGATTAACAATATCTAGTGGATAAAGTGACGTTTTAAGTATCAGTCTGAAAAATGGCTGATATTGTCGTTATCTAAAAGTTTTGGAGCATAAATCCGTGTTTTGCGTAGATTACAGTTGGCGTTAAATTATAATAGGAATAAAAAATATTTGAAGCGAATATTTCTAATGTATTATGCGACCTTGTAGGTATCAAATAAATAACCTAAGATCTAATTATTTTATTACATAACTAGCGGCCCGCCCGCGAAATGACTTCTAATATGATTTTTATTATTTTAATCTGTAATATACTAATAAAAAGAGGCCGGTCATGGCGCAGCGGCACGAGGTGTGACTGCAAGATCGACTGGTTGTGGGTTCGATCCCCACTCGAGGAGATGAAATATTTACTTAAATTTATATTTCCATTTCTTCGCTCTGGTGTCGAGGTTAAGCGCGGCGTTGAGTTCTGCCCCTCAACACGCAATGCCTCCAGAATTCGGCAGAAAGTGGGGAACGGAGTGTCTTAACACTAGGTTCCCTCTGCCTACCCTGCTGTGTGCGGGATACAGCGTGAAGCTGATTTGATTTTTTTTAATATACTAATATGATTTTTTAATACATTATCGTAATTTTTATAAGGACTTTGATTGTTTTGAATTAAAAAATACGACCAATGTTGATATTAGATATTTATAAAAATATACATACAGCTAATTATTTATTATACGTATATATTTTTATAACATTACGTTATTATAGGCCTATTTCTATTCTTCCTTTTCTGTCCAAAGTACTCGAGAGAATTGTACATCAACAACTTTCGCTGTACCTAGCGAAAAATAATATATTATCATCTTTCCAATCTGGTTACCGACCGGGACACAGCACTGTTACAGCACTCAATAAAGTATGCGATGATATAAGAAGTGGGATAGACAATCAAAATATTACCATACTAGCCTTATTAGATTTCTCTAATGCTTTTAACACAATTGATGTCGACATACTCTTAGCTTTACTTAAATCAATTAATATATCACCAAACGCTATTGAATGGTTTTATACTTACCTCATCGATCGTGAACAATGCATTCGTGCTAATGATAAACAGTCCTCATATAATCGACTCAGTGCTGGTGTACCTCAGGGTGGTGTACTATCTCCGTTACTTTTTTCCATATTTATAAACTTCTTAACTCCATTGCTGACATTATCCTTTCNAAAAAAAAAAAAAAAAATCTTTATGCAAAGCTATCCGCCAACAATGCTCTCTTAATATTAGTTTTTATAAATAAAAGGTTGCCTGTAAGAGATCACTTATAGTGATAAGGCCGCCTTTGCACTGTATTAAAATTATAAATGTTATTATATTTATGTTTTATCTTTGTGCAATAAAGTGTTTTTGATTTGATTTGATTTGATTCTTTTTATCTATGTTATGTACGTCTCATCATAATTTTAAAACTCTGTTAAATGTGATGTGAGTCTGATGTCAGTGAATAATTTAATTTACTCTTTCAGAAACAGCCTTAAATGTTAAATTATTGATTTGAAGGATTCATAATATTCTTTGTAAAATTACTGTAATGATTGCATATTAACTCCTGTACAGTTATTAAATTAGTTACATACAATTGGTAAATATGTAGTTATTACAGAGTACATGTAGAAAGGCTGGTTTTAGGCATTTTTATATACATTTATTTCAAACGAACGAACCGAAGAATCTATGTATTTACTTAATATTTCTTTGAAGATCAAATCGGTCTTTATCTATGTATAGAATTAATTACGACTTAAACTTAACTGTTATAATTTATGAAGGTAACCTTCACTAACAATTCAATTTTGTTTACTTTATTGTTTGTACTCTGACCAAAAGTGGTTTAAAGTATATATTTTTATCAACAGTCATATAATTAAGACGTTTCTAATGTCATTCTTTAGCCGAGAATCTTACCAGCTCGATTGCTATATAACATTCGCAGGCAAACTAATGAGTTGAGTTCATTCAAATATATAAATGCCGATAACTTTTTTTAATGAACCGATTTTGTTGAACCAAACTTCAAATGTTAAGTTGAAACAAAGCAATTTGGTGAAACTTTTAAGTAAATCGGTTCAGTACTTTCAGAGAAAAATGTGGCCATACAAATAGACAGACAGACAGACAGACAGGCAAGAAATTAAAAAAAAAAATTTTGCTTTCTATTATTCTTTTTAAGTGTCCCTATATCCATTTCAATCAAAATTACTAAATGTACAGACAAAATATTTTTACTGTTTTATTATATATAGAGATTAAAATAGTGAAATAAAAACTTTTTGCGTAAGAAATAAGTAGTGTCTAACACAAAATATTAAAATTGAAATAAAAGCAGTATATTCTGGCAAAATATATGACACTTGCTTTTCGTTTTTACAAAGATATTTGAAATTAAAAAATGTTACAAATCGAATGTATTGTTACCTACTATTTTCATCCTTTAATGATAAAATGATACTTGAAAGTATAAAAAAAATCCCTCGAATAAGTATCGTTCCTATAACAGTCGCGCACTGTACCATTGTGTGACGACGGCCTTTATTTACTTTTTTTCTTTTATTTGTTTCATTTAAACTTAAGTAACAAATTGAATTAAATCTAGTTTCGTTTAATTGGATAATTCTTTTGATTCAACTTAATGAGAAAGAACAAATTTTCCTTTTGTTTTCTATTGGTTGTTTCAATTTCTTTTTTCAGACTCATATATAAATACCAAAGATGTTATGGAAATCACATTTCGTATCTGGATATCGTATTCCGCTTCTATGGTTAGGACTGGTGTTGGCGACACTAAACCCGTCCCAGAGTACGGGAGAGTTCACCAGAGCTCACCTCTTAGTCCGTTCTTATTCATTGTAGTGCTCGATACTATTGATCACTACATTGAATAAGGTCTCTACCCACATCCAAGACCAGACTCCGTGGCCGATGAAGTCTGCCGATGACATAGCACTCACTTACTAGAACCCACTGATGCTGTAGAGTAACCTCGAGTAGGGTATGCTTGAGAACGACGGTCTTAAATTAAATATGTCGAAAATCGAGTTCTTGGCTTGCGGGACTCCTACTCGAGCAATATCCATATAGGTTCTAAACCAGCCATTAAGTTACACAATTTCAGGTTTGTGATCATGATGTCTATAACTGGATAAGCACTGCCTGGTCCAAATGGCGTGAGGTCAGGGGTGTGGTCTACGATCACAGGAGCGTCGCCTAGGATAGTTTGGCCATGTTACGTGCCACCCTAGAAACTATGTCGGATGCAAGCTAGCTTGCCTTCCTATATCAATCAGTTCCTAGAGTGAAACCTTCCGAAAGCCCAAGATAGCTCTGGTTCGATGTTGTGATGTAGGACATGAGAGCCAATGGTCTAACCACCGAGAGCGCTACAGCGAATAATTTCTTTATTAGATATTAGAATATTGTAGGATTTTTTTTTAATTTTTTTATTTACAGCTGTTTGTTTATCTTTTTCTAGTAACAAAAATTATTCCCACTTATTCCTCCAGTTCATTTCCTCCAGTGGGAATCGGACTCACAACCTGTCGCGATTAAAGTCACACGCTTGCGCTTCTGCTCCACGAACTGGCCCCGGTACGTACGATAAGATATTACACCCGTCCATAAGCTATTAAACCCAGGTAGCGTTTATCCGGACTTGGGCATCGTGATTAATGCCTCTGCATACAGGATTCCAAGGTACTTCAATTTTTCTGGCACACCAGCTGGTTCAGGATCTATATGGAAAGTGCTCGAGTTTTGGTTCTCGCAAGCCATATAGGCTACCCAATCCAAGGTCGGTCTTCGGTATTTAATTTAAGAGAGCGTACCCTTACAAAGGTTCACTTTACGCTCCAGCATCAGTTTTTTCGCATCATTGTCACCTAGCGTGCAATGTCATCGGCATACTTCATCAGCCTAGCCTGCACAAATATTCAAAAGTACCTAACCGATTATGATTCACATAGATACATACATACAGATCTAAGTAATAATAGCCTTTTTGGAAGTCGGTTAAAAATTATAAATATAATCTTTTACTAGAAATTCTCCTTTTATATCCACATACATTGTCCTCGTATAACACAATGAGTCCCTATTAGTTTTATACATCTTTAGAAATGCGCTTTTTTAATAAAAAGTCTTGAATTCAATTCCTTTATTGAAGTTGGACAAATATAAGATGGCATAGTGGCACAATGGTACCCGCGATGATTTTGAGTACAATATACACTTAATTATATATTACTCCACTCAACACGCGATACCTACAGAATTCAGCGGGAAGTGGGTAACAGAAGTATCTTAATGGAAACGAAATGTAACACTAAAATAACACTAGATTCCCAGGTTCCTTCTGCCTGTCCTGCTATATGCGGGATACAGCGTCAAGTCAACAAATTCTAAGACCTGCTCTTCGAGAAATACTCCTGAGATCTGTAAGCATTATCTTCAGATTTTTCAAGGTCTTCTCAGCCAGCAGCAGCATGGAAAATCTGTTAGGATAGTATTTAAGCTGTACTTAGCTCCAACAATCTATCCAGCAATTTCTTGTCAACTGGCGAAGCTTAACGCCGCCAGAGCAGGGTAATTAATAAAATAATTTAAATATAATCACTATCCTGATTGGGAACCAAACAATTAAGTTTGCTTTCATTCATTTTATTTTTTTTTTTCATTTAAGAAAGACTAATTCAAATTCTCTGATAATATCGACTCTTCTTTTCCATTTTTTTATATATTTTTTTTAAACACTAAAACAGGTATAACTTCAAAGTGCTTTAGTTTGTTCAACAATTTCAACAATACGTCATTATATCGAAGAGGGTTATAAAATTTTTATGACCGCTCTGTTAGAACTATTCTAGGTAGTTTTGGTACGTATCCAAAATTATAAGCGGTAGCGGAAATATATATATATACATTTTTGTCGCTTTTGCGGAGTAAAAAGTGTGCATAGTAAAACTATTGTTACTTTTTAGAAAACATATAAACATCTTTTCCTAGTGTTGATTAACACTTTTAAAACGTAAAAAAATATATTATTTAATAATATTATTCTTATTAAACAAAAAATAAAACCACAAAAAAACACTAAAACACAGTGACAGTGACAGTCCCGGTTGGCAAAACTCAACGTCGCAAATCCTTTAACTGTACCAGACAATTAGTAATATATATTATACTTAATTTGGTACTTCCAACCATGGCGTGTGCAGTTCTTACCAGTATGTACTTATAGTAATCTTTTACTCTGTTATTTCTTTATAATGAAAGGGAACCAATAATAATATTGTAAACAGACTGTATTTGCTATGATGATACATTCTGTTGTCGTATTAAGCAATGGTTATATGATTAACATGATTTTACTTCCCCTGCCTGATATATAGCGCGGTGTTGAGCTCCCCTACTTAAGCGTAGAATGGAAGATCTTAACTCAGTTTCGTCTACCAACCCTTCTATAATCGGGATAAAGCTTCAAGCCTACAAAAATATTTTTTTTTCTTTGTACCAACGACAAAAACAAACGTGCAGGTAACATGGCGCCCATTGTGGGACGCGTCCACTTTGAATTTAAAATTATTAGTCTTTTAGGTCAAAACCTATTTTCTAGATAGACATTTGCTTGTTTTTTTTTTAAATTCTATATGCATTGTTATAGTAAGAATGTAGTTGAAAGACCATTCGTGGCCCAGGGGCACAAGCGTGTGACTTGAAACGCGACAGGTTCGCGTTCCTTTCTACGATATCAAATATTAATTAAATATCTTCTCTGTTTTGAAGCCAAATGTTTTTTTACGGGAATAAATCTATTGAGGCAATCGTTGTGCAGTTTGAACAGCTTTGGGTTCGATACCCACTCGGAGGAATGAGTTATTTGCAATACCTCGCTTTGGTAACAAGACAAAGCGCGGCGTTGAGTTCCGTCCTCCAACACGAAATGCCAAATTAGGCGGTGCGTGTTGAGTTAGGTTGATTCTGCCTATCTTACTATGTGCGCGACACGGCGTGAAGCTATAATAGAAGACTTTTAATTAAAAATTCTTCTTTAACAAGAAAAATCTGTTGAAAGATTCAAATGAAATAAAGGTTTTAAACTTAACTGAATGTTCTTTCAAATTTGTCTTCATGCCTAGTTTTTCTTTTTAAAATAAACTTATAATTTCAAAATGTTTTTCACACACTTTACTATACAATATAACTAATGGTCCGCCCAAAGCTTCGCACGCCTGAACAGCGCGATTATTTATTTACTTAATTTTATTTAAAGCCTGTCGTAGCACAGGGGCACAAGCGTGCAACTGTAAATCTGACAGGTTCTGGGTTCGATTCCCACTCGAGCAAATGAAAAGTGAATGAAAGTAGGGAACAGAGTGTCTTAACATTAGGTTTCTTTTACCTACCCTACCACATGCGGGAAACAGCGCAAACCTAAGAAGAAAATTAAATCTTTTTATAACATCACATAACAAATTTTTAATTTCCTTGGCTTCTATTGATATGCCTATATAAAACTCTTCGAATACTTTATGACTCAAAGGCAAAGCACAGACGATACTAGTTAAAATTTGGCATGTATGTAGGTAAATTAGGGAATATATTTAGAGAGAATGTCTAGAAATTAATTTGAGACCGGTCGGTTCGAACGATTTACGATATTATATATTCAATCTCTACTCTACTCGAGGAAATGAATTATTTGTTTAAATTTATTTCTTCGTTCTGGGGTTCAGGCAAGCGCGGCGTTGAGTTCCGACACTCCAGAATCAAATCAAAACTCCCAATGCCTCCAGAAGTCGGCGGAAAAATTGGTAACGAGGTATCTTAACACTAGGTTTCCTCTGCCTACAGAGTGAAGCTTTTTTTTTTTACAATTACATTTGTCTTAGGTAGAATTCACACTATAGTGCAAGGCACGGTTAGTTCTGGGTCCAATCTCAATCTGTTAAAAATATTCTTACATGAAAACAATGACAGAATTCATACTATCGTTTCGGTTAAATTCCGGTCGGATCACGCATATTCTCTATGTTATATTATTTCTCATATTATATAAGAACATTCCTCATAACATGACTGTGACCGGCGCGATAGTGTGAATCTTTCCTTAATGTCCATGCAAACAACGCTGCAGGCGACTCCTAGTCTAAAGTACACTGTCAAGCCTGCTGTGTGCGGGATACAGCGTGAAACTTTATAAATAAATATAAATAACTTGACATATATTCTTTTTATTATAGAATAAAATTAAACGTTTCAAATTAAACTTACCCTACATTCAGGATGAAAACAAAATGAATAGTAAAAAGGCTTTTATAAAATAAATTACTAAGAGTCTTTTTATGTCGCAGACGCCTTGTGCGTCTGACTGTAAACGTGACGGCTATGGGTTCGATTCCCACTCGGGGAAATGAAATATTAATTTTTTTCATTTTCTCGCTCTGGTAACGCGAACGAGGCAAAGCGGGGCGTTGAATTCCACCTTCAGCACTACCCAACACTTTTTTTTTAGCTACCAATTGGTGTGTTGATTGTACCTTATTATGTGCATGTGATCCCATCACACATAACAGGGTAGGCAAAGAGAAGCGAAGGCATATTTGAGAACCTTGATCAGGACCCTGCGTTCCCATTAAAAGACTTCCTTACCCCAATTTCCGCCGAATTCTTGAGGCATTGGGTGTTGAGTGACGGTGAACTCAACGCAGCGATTTGCCTTGTTCCGAGAGAGACCAGAACGAGAAAATTAATAATGTAACTTGTAAATTAATAATGTTATTATAAGAAATTATAAGACATTTGATGGAATTCCAGGAAATTCGAGGATTGCCTTCGATTTATATGGGATTCCATTATCAGATCTTTACTTGGTGGCAATGGGAGACCATCTGAACAGTACATTGTTCCAATTAACAAAGGATTTTTTTACGTTTTTCTTACTTTTTTTACGCTTGACAAATTAATCGAAGGACATAAAAAATATTATATACTTGTCGAATATATGTACATGTAACCTCCTCCTTTTTGGAAGCTGGTTAAAATATTTTTAATTAGTCATTTATTAAGACACTTCCATTCCACACGCACCGCACAGCGTTCGAGACATTGCTTGTTAAGTGACAGATGATTTTCTTCTGATTGATGATGATGATTTTCTTTCTTTTCTTCGTACAACAGGAAATAAAAATAAGTCATTCCCCATAATGGGAATCTAAGCCATATTTGCACGCAGTGCCACGATAGCAGACCAGTAACATTATAAATGCTAAATTTTAATTTTCTTTTATTTCAGGTTTAAAATCTTAAGGAAATAGAAATTAGCCAAGCTGGATTTTAAAAAGAGGTGAGTGACTTACTTATACCATTTTTGTATTATATGATCACTTAGCGCAATGTCTCAAGCCTGTGACTGTAAATGCGACGGTTGTGGGGTCGATTTCCACTTGGGGTAATGTATTATTTAACATTTTCATTTCCTCGTTATGATAACAATAGGAAGCTAGGCGTAGAATTCCGCCGAAAATATGGCGGAAAGTGAGGAACAGACTGTTCTGACACTAGGTTCCCTCTGTCTACTCTACTCATTATTTTGTTTGCAGTCACATGATGTCCGCTAGCTTCAAGGGCTTAACTAAAGAAGTATAGTAATATCTCAAAATCCAATATCATAGAACATGAGCTTAAAATCGATTTTAGATCGTAATTAAAATTGAAGCGTTAGACTATATGGACTGAAAGGAGTAGCTTTATTAGAATACTAGCTTTTGCCCGCGGCTTTGTCCCTGTCCTCAAATGGAAATAACTACTGGTCGTGTATGACACATAACACATTCTAAATGCAGTTGATAACCGCAGGTACAGTGGTTTACATTGATGCTATTAACGTGATGTAATATATAAATGGATAATAGTAGTATGTACAACGAATACGTTTATTCGGGGGTGTGCCAGACCCCGCGAGTCCACTCGTCGGTGCTTCGAAACTAAAAAAAAAAGGAATAGCCCCCCATTTGAATCGATTGCGCTAGGTCCCAGAGCTGTATCTCTAAGCGTTCCAAAGATAGCTTTTCGATTAATTAAATCCCACTAGTCGACTCGCTTATCAGTCACCCTCATTAAGCTCCCGCTTATCTTATTATACAAAAAAATTTACTTTGTTTTATTTTTTTTTATTTGTTATTGTGGAATTCAGTTTCACTTTCCCAAAGTAAATAAAACGAAATTATGGTTGGGTAGAATTTTCGGAAGTTTTAAAGGATTCGAAGCACCGACGACTGGACTCGCGGGGTCTGGCACACCCCCGAAGTAACGTCCAACGAATACATACCACTGATAATTCAACACAAAAAGGAGTTTTTCACTCGAACTATGAGTTGCTAAAATTAGCGCGTTCAACCAAACAAACCTCTTAGCTTCATAATATTCGTATAAAAGTATAGATAAATAATAACTTAGAATTCGACCGAAAGAGGGGAACGTAATGTAAATGTCTTAACACTGGCTCCCCAAGTTCCCTCTGCCTACCTTACTGTTTGTAGTATAGAGCGTGAACCTAAGAAAATTAATACTTACATGTTTTTAATTCATTTATTATTCGTTGCAAGCTAATGTAGGCAGGGAAAAATACACAACAGATACAAGTTGAGAAATTATACCTTCCATAATTAGCATTATATAGCCTTATAATGTTTTTAAATTTTTTTTTAACTCCTAATAATTCAAGAGTTGCGTCTCCTATCATCATCAGCTCCATAATGCCATCAAATGATGATTACAAGAAGCACATAAGCAGTTAGTTTTTATAAACGATTTCGAAAAAGAGGTTAGGTTTTAAGTTTTCTTATGTTTTATTATTTATTAAATTATCGTCTTAGCATAACCCTCTTCTCAATAGGTTACGAAGATTATTTTTTATTATCGTATCACCCCCGTATTCTAAGAGTGGTTTACCTTAGGGAATATTAGTATTTTGTTTCTTTTTAGGGTTCCAAATACATTATGTTATCGATTCGTCTGCATTTTTAAAATTTTTGTTTGTCTTTCACTTGAGGTCTAATTGTTATTGCAATGTTTATTGTTTCAACAAAAAGCTCAATTTATAAAAGTTGATAATTCAGTTTATCAGTCAGTTATCACTTTATTAGTACTTTGTATGAAATGATCTACAAATAACAGTATAAGTTTGTAATTATTTATTTTTTATGCAATACATATAAATTTAGATTTTTCCGATTTTTTCTTTAGTTATAGAGCTTCTAAGCTCTCAATTCGTGTCTAATTTCATAATTGTAGGCCCACGGAAAATACCCAATATGTTTTGATTATGCGGAGAAATACATACAAAATACAGCAAAAACAATGCTCGTATCTTTTGATTGTGTTGACTTGAGAGCTTATTTTTTGAGTTCGAAGGATATTGGATATTATTTCAGCTTAATACTTTCACGCAATCTTAAAATAAATAGTCTTGACAGATGACAGACAGACGGACAACAAAGAGTAAAAAATGACATTTTAATTTTATTTATTTTTGATTTAATCTACAAAATTGCAGAATTTGTTTAGTTTAGCTCTCTTTTGTATTGTTTAATCCATTTCTCCAGAAAGGCTAGTATAGGCCACGTTTATTGTTTCATTATAACCTACTGTACATGCGGTCAGAGTTAACTCTCGCACTCATAAAAATTATGTGTGACACATGACACATTGGGGACGAAGCCGCAGTAATTGCTAGTATATTATAGGATAATTATCTTTGGGTAGCGGAAATTTGTAAAAATCTCCCTACAGAGATGCTAACAACATAAATAAGTTTTAACAAGCGTATAAAAATTTCGACGTAGCGATGCACTAAGCCATACTTTCTCACGTATGGCTTAGTGGTCAGAGCGCCTGGTCGGTTTCCAAGAGACGCGGTTTCGAGTCCCGCTACGTTGAAATTTTTATACATTTTCTAAATTTAATAAAACAAAATAAAACTATTTAAATTATTTTTCTTTCCAACCGTTGTCGATCTGCCATTTATCATTCTCAAAAAACACACCCTAACGAAAAAGAAATATTTTATTCTTTTTTAGAAATATCTTGTTCTATTTTACGCAATTACCTATTTTCTATAATAAGCCTAAACAACGTTCAACTTCACGTACGACTCGATTTCGTGAATGAGGCGTATGCGATGGGCTCTTTGATAGGTTAATGCCTGTGTGCATCATTCTTAACAAATGGCGTTTTATTTTACAACGATAATTTTATTAATAAACTAGCAGCCCGCCCGCGGCTTCGCCCGCTTAAGCTACATGATTATTTATCTTAATAAACAGAAATGTCGTCTAATATAATTACTTTAATCTGTAATATTCTAATATGATTTTTTTAATACATTATCGTAATTTCTATAAGGACTTTTGATTGTTTTGAATTAAAAAATACGACCAATGTTGATATTAGATATTTATAAAAATATTCACAAAGCTAACTATTTCTCATACGTATATATTTTTGTAACATTACGTTCTTTTTACCTATGTAATGTACAAAATCTCTTTTGTTTTAATTGTATTAGGCGTTTAGAGGGTAAGCATAGGGAATATGGGAACATAGTGTTAAGGCACTTCCGCTTCCCAATTTCCACTGAATTCTCAACGCACTACGTGTTGAGTAGCGGAACTCTACGCCACGCTTTGGCCCTTTACCAGAGCGAAGAAATGTAAATATTTTATATTTCATCCCTCAAAGAATGAATCGAACCCACAATCGTCACATTTATAGTCACAAACTTGTACTGCTGCGCCACGACTGCCTCAACGCATAAACTCATATAAAGGTAATGAATCTATTAATCTCTACGGAACCTAATGTTTTTGTTCCATTTCTAGCCTAAAAATTTTTTTATTTGCTCAAAACAACCCCTCAATTATTTACCGGTCATTTATTTCAAAGGTGCGGTGGATTTTTTCCTATAGAAAAATTAACCGACTTTGAAAGAAAAGTCAGTATTTTATTATAACAATAAACGGGACGGCTGTAGTATACATCTTTCTGCAGTCGGAGAATGAATTATTTTCATTTCCCCGTTCTGGTGGACATCAAGAAGAACGGGGGATCAAGCACGGCGTTGAGTTCTGCTAAGTAAATTCGACTGGAAAATGGAAACTGGAGTGTCTTAGCACTAGCTTGCTAGATGGGAGATAACGCGTGATGATAATTTTTTTTTATTTTTACGTTACCGTTTTTTGTCGACGCCTGTCAATACATATATAGCACTTGATTCTCTAAAGTAAAGCTAAAAAAATTCAAAAGTTCTTTATATTCAATTAAGCGACCATTTAAAATTTGGGGTTAGACCCTCTTCCTATATCAGTTATATACAAACTTTTGTTAGGAGCAGACGTATTTTGTTCTTTGAAGTGCACCTTCACGCGGTATCGTGCATGTAGTATGCAAGGCAGAGAGAACCTATTTGTGGTGTGTTTTATGTATATTATTAATTGTATAATTCATAGAATAAAGTGAAGTGATTTATTCGGATATTTCATTATTTTTGACAACATTTGGGTGAGTTATATAGGTATATAATATTTTATAATAATTGTTGAGTTGATTTTTTTTTAATTTCACGTTACAATTAAAAAAAACACTTTTCCCTATGAACTGCCAAATTTTCAAGACATCGCGTGTCAACTTTGGAATTCAACACCGTTTTATTTTGTTACAAGGCGAAGAAATGAGAAAATAAGCTGACTTTTTTGGTAACAAAAAACGTGGTCCAAGACTGTTCAGTGTTAAGACACCGGCTATGGTTGTGGATTTGATTCTTATTCGGGGGTATGGCCGAATTTAGGTATGTGGTGGCACTGGCAACGATGAGGTGGCGGCCATATTAATGTTCGATTAATTTTAAATTCAAGATAAATATTACCTACACATAATAAAAATTAAAAAAAAAACTAAATTATTTCATTGTAAATATAACGCCAGTGTCCAGAACGGTAGGTAAGTCAAAACACGCTACGGAGCTACAAATAGCTACGTGGAGGAGGAAGATGGATGGAACAGAAGATAAATGAATTATTATTAGATGAGATAGATAGAATAACATGGGTCACGCGTTTAGATTTTTTTGCAACATAAACTGAAAGACAGGACCAATGCCAAACGATTGGTGAAGTGAAATCATCGTGCCTTTGTATAAGAATACAGGTTAACTGATAGACTAAACTAGCTTTAAGAGTATTAATTTGATAAGCTTGAACAGTAAATGTATGTGAAATATAAGCGAGAAGAATGCAAGAGCATAGCAATATAAGCGAAAAGAATGCAAGAGCATACGGGAGGCTATTGTCAGATCTGAATGTGGGTGCATGGATATGTCCAAGAAGTTTTTTGTGCTTTGGTGCACTTGGAAGTGGCGTTTGATCGAGTTGTAAGAAGAGTTAAGAGTTGTATTAGGCGCAATATAAACAGTTAATTGTAATGTAAAGTCTCATTATGGTGATCACTTTGCTCCTGTGCGAATAAGACGTGGTATACACCCTTAGTTTAACATTCAATTGGGTGATAAACAAGGTTGCACCATGTCAACTTGACTGTTTAATTATATTTCGATAGTTATCTCCAATCTCTATCTCATTCTATCTCTCTCTCTCTCTCTGTTGTACGTAGAAGATGTATCTTTCACCACCGATCAAGGAAATGAAAATATTCATTCCCCGAATTAGAATCGAATGTACCTCGTTTACAGTCCGATGCTGTACCTTTCGTCGTAGCTATTTTATAATATAATATCAGTACTTGAACTTACGTTCCTAAACTTTTCTAATTATTAAACTATTTCAATGAAAAAGGAATTTGTCAAATAGCATAGACTTTCTAACTTCCTCTAATATTCAAATATTTAAAATTTATTACATTCTGAGGCCGGTCGTGGCGCAGCGGCACGAGGTGTGACTGCAAAACCGACTGGTTGTGGGTTCGATCCCCACTCGAGGAGATGAAATATTTACTTAAATTTATATTTCCATTTCTTCGCTCTGGTGTCGAGGTTAAGCGCGGCGTTGAGTTCTGCCACTCAACACGCAATGGCTCCAGAATTCGGCAGAAAGTGGGGAACGGAGTGTCTTAACACTAGGTTCCCTCTGCCTACCCTGCTGTGTGCGGGATACAGCGTGAAGCTAATTTATTTTTTTTAATTTTAATTTTATTACATTCTGTCGTGTCATAGCGGTACAGCGTGTGATTGTAAACGCGACGGTTGTGGATTCCATTCCCACTCGGGGAAATTCGAGGATATGGTGTTCATTGTTTTGCACTGTTAACAAAACAAAGTGCTTGGCTAAGCTATACGGATTGTCCTGAAAATTGGGTATTATGTGAGAACGGAGTGTTCTAATTACCTAGATATAAATATAACAAACACTCTTATCTCTTGACGTCCAAAAGGTTGAAAAAGTGGTGAACGTGCGAATTCACATATGTAAATTTATAAGGAAAAACTGTTTTTTCCTTATAGATTTACACTACCTGAACCTAATGTTAAAAAACTCCGTTATGTTCTGATGTTTATAAATATGGAGATTTTTCGTTTTGAGTGGCGGAACTCAACGCTGCATTTGTCTCGACGCCTGGGCGACAAAATAAAATAATTCTTTAATTCAGTCACACGTGCCCCAGCGCCAACCTCAAGTCAGTGATGTTTTTTTGTACTTGTGACTTACCAATAAATTTTAATATTATGTTTATAAACATATATCATAGCTTCGGTGTTAAAGAGAGATAACCCGTATATTACAACTTTCGAGACAATCAATGGGGGTATGAAACGTCTGCAAACGTGACGATTATGGGTTCGATTCCCACTTAAGATAATGAAATATTTAATATTTTTAATTCTTGCCTCTGGTAACAAGACAAAGTATTTCTTACGGAACAACACACAATGTTTAATATTATTTAAATAAACTTTAAATTGTTCAAGTCTAAAATCATTTGTTTAATAATATTTACGTCGTAGTAACTGTTTGATGACAAAAACTAGGAGTGATCCTTATTTTTATGCCTTGTATTATCATCGTGCCAATCACTATTCTTAAATGTGAATATTTATGTGAACAAACAATAGAATATAGTAAATATACTGCGCTGCAAATTAGCAAAAATATAGCTCTCAGAACTAACAGCCTGAAAATAGCCCGCACTGCTCTTTTTTAACTTATGTATATTGATTGCGTTGCCCCAAAATAATGTTCTATAGGACAAGTTTCTAATAAGTAAATTAAAGTAGTCGAGCATTATTAACATGCTATCTCAACTTTCTAACATACATAATGGAAATTTTTGAACAATATACCAAATATCTAAAAGTGCCCATAAATCTACTTGTGAACTGAAGTTATGGCATATTGACTACAATCGTCTGTTAGCTCCGTAGGCACGGAGAAGCTTGACTAAAATAACAAAATTACACTAGTCGCGTAGCATTAACATCTGTAGTCTGTTTCACTTTTCTAACAGTCTTTATTATTCACTAATCATGGCCCGCAACTTTGTATGCGTAGAATTTAAGACGCAAAATACTGCACGATAATAACGATAATAATAATATCGATAATAACTAGATTAGGTTAGAGTAGTTCACTCGGGACTTTTCGGGATTCAAACAAACGGGATTTTAATTTTCTAAGTCCAGTAGTTTCATCCTTCGTTTCCACTCAGTAGCGATTGTCCCAAAACTTGTGATATGTGGGTTGGTCGTCTTTGCGACCAAACCGACGATATGTACGTTTCTCACTTTTATCCAAATTGTATAATATATAAAAAGCGTGTTGTTCAGCACTATTATCTGTCGCACAGTGTTGAGTTCTGATATTATAACAATCTCATCTCGTACAACCTTATAAATACTGATTAAAGCTGTCAACGGACGCGTTACAACAAAAATTGGAAAACAAGGTAATTTCCAAGGATTTCATGATATCAGAATTTTGTACGAAAAACTTAATTTGCAGCATGAGTTTTGGTCAATTGAACAGTCCAATTTGAAGATCTCGTTGCCCCACAAACCTAGTTTCGCGACGGAGTTTAAATATATGTGTAACTACGATATTGAAATAAAGAGAAGAAATCCTTACGTATTTAGCTTCCTTATTAGTTGAATTAAGAAAACAGAATCTACAGCATTTTTAATTTTAAGCATAGAATTTAAAGCATAGTCTCTTATTTTTTCGAAAGTACAATTTAAATTATAATATATTTTTAAACTGCGAAAGCTGCTGAGTTAAATATATCTGCCAATATGAGATGCCCACTGTTATGAAATACCGTAGAATCAACAGGATCCACAAGTTGACCAATGTTGAATACTGACGGCAAATGCATCAAACGCACAGAAGAAATCACAGAACATGTCAAGAGCATCTTTCCTACAATCGATTAAAATACTTTTTTGTTAGCGTACCAACTCTGAGAAGTTGATATTGTAACTTCTATGCCGTAATACAGGTATCCTAGTACGGCAACAGTGACATCCACGAAAAGATGCACTAACAGTATAACTAACCCATCTTAAGATAAATTGTATTTAAGAAACTGTAAAAGGTGATAAATAATTTTATTATTATTATTTTATTTTAATTTCATTCGTCACCAGCGCTCGTCGTAGTAAGACGTGTAGTTGCTCACTATCTCAAAACTGTGTTTTAAAATGATATTTGTGTTCATTATGGCTTATGAAGTAGTAAGATCACTGTTTAATAGTTAATAATTCATTTGACTTTTTAGTTTACGTTTGAAACTTAGTGAATTGTGTTAAAGTGCATATATTTTATATTCCCTAAGAGTGTTAATCTAGCAACTATCGCAATCGCATGTACCCTCACAGTATAAAAACAAGGGAATATTCGAATGAAATTGAAAATCTAGTACGGTAATTTCGTCCATATTCGTAATCTATCAGTGCCCTATCGGCAGATACTACAGATTGAAACCAAGTAAATTAAAGATCGAATCCCGACAAATTAAAATTGTAAAATTATTTTTTAAATTTTATTTGATTCTTACCAAATAGTTTAAAATGATAAATGAATGTGCTATTTGTAAGGGAAACATATTGGTAACTCAAAAACGAATCAAATGTTGTAAATGTCAAGCGCACTACCACATTGAGTGTATTTCATCAAATAGCCACAGTACGATAAGTCGAACACAATGGACCTGTTAGGCTTGTGCCTCAGTTAGCCGTAAAGCCAATCAAAACGTAACAACACCTAAAGAGAATCAAAATAGTACTCCATTAGTACATCCAACTTCTTCAATATCTAAAGAGTTAAGAGAAGTAATAACCAGTACATTAAGTGTTGAATTAAAAAAGATTCGTGAGGAGTTAAATGTTTTGCAGAATATAAAAGAATCTCTAGAATATTTCTCTAATCTTTATGATTGTGTTAGGAAGGAATTAGATGTAGCTAAAATTGAAATAGTAAATTTAAAAAAGGACAACATTGAATTAAGGAATATTATTAGTAATCACAGTGGGGTAATTAATAATTTGGAGAAAGAAGCAAGAGCTACTAATTTAGAATTACACTGTGTACCTGAATTTAAAACTGAAAACCTTGTAAAGACCGTCGAACAAATAAGTAAAGTTATAAATATTGAAATCGCGGAAGGTAATATTATTAAGTGTACAAGAGTTGCTAAGTAAAGTCTCGTCTCGTCCTCGCGCTGTGGTAGTAAAATTTTCAACTCCCCTTATACGTGATCGATTTATGGCTGGAGTGATTAACTATAATAAAAAAAACGCTGACAACAAGTTGAATACATCACATCTTGGAATTTCAGGAGAAAAAGCTCCCGTTTTTATATCAGAACATCTGACTTCGGTTTCGAAAGATATTTATGCAGCAACAAGATTGTTTGCTAAGGACAAACAATATCGTTTTGTTTGGTCACATAGTGGTAATATATTTCTCAGAAAAACTGCAGCAAGTGACGTTATATTTGTAAAATCTAAAGATTTTTTTAAAACATTGGAGTAATTCTTTTTACATTGACATTTTGTATTGTTATTAATATTTCAAATATTGTTTAATTTTTGTAACATTTTTTTTTGTTTATTTTTAGCTTAATGTGTAGTGATTTAAGAATTTTATACCAAAATGTGAGGGGTATTAGGACAAAAGTAAATGCAACCTATCGCTCTATACTTAATGATAATTTTGATGTAATTATCTTTACGGAAACATGGCTGAATAGCAATATTAATACTAATGAATTTATAGATGACAGATATGTTGTATATAGAAGGGACAGAGAATCTAGTAGTTCCACAAAATGTGATGGTGGTGGTGTCCTTATAGCAGTTTTAAATAAAATTAAAAGCTATAGAATGATTGCTTGGGAAACTATCTATGAGGATTTATGGGTCAATTTAGTAATTGATTCAGCAACAATTTCAATATGCGCGGTATATATCCCGTCACCCCTTAATTTTGAAAAACTTAAGAGGATTGTACAAAATTTTGAAAGTGTATTTGTTAAGCAAAGTACAACTTTTATAATTGGAGATTTTAATATACCATCACTACATTGGGTGTTAGATAGTAATGATAAAACAAAATGTACAATGAACAGCACCAGTTCATCGGCAGGTTGTTTAATAAAAGATTTTATGTCCCTTACAAATTTTTCACAACGTAATGTTATTAATAATGCTTATGGTAAAACATTGGATTTAATTTTTACTAGTACTGAAAATATTAAGGTTAGTTACAGTGACACTTACGTTTGGCCTGTAGATAAATATCACCCACCTTTGGATATATTATTAAACTGTAGCTCAGTAGAATTATTTTTAGAACCATGTACTAGTTGCAAATATAATTTGATAAACGCCGATTATAAAATTTTAAACAATGAAATTCAAAATTTGAACTGGGAAGTACTGCTTAATGAATGTAATGATATAGATGATATGGTAAAAATTTTCTATTCTAAAATACGTATCTTAATATATTAGAGATGCATGTGACAAAAAAACATAGTAAAAATTATAATAATAAATATCCTGTCTGGTACTCATACAATCTAAAAAAACGTTTAAAAGAAAAAAATAAATACAGAATATTATTTAAAAAATATGGTAATCCTCTTGACGAGATTGAGTTTAAAATACTTAGAGATACATGTCAACATCTTATAGATTTCGATTACAAAAAATACATTAAGAGCGTTGAGTTAAATATAAATATAAATCCAAAGTATTTTTATAGTTACATTAAAAATCTTCGTGGCAATAAATGTGATTATCCGGCTTTAATGACATTGGACGACTGTCATTACACAGATGGAGAAGATATTTGTAATCAATTTGCTAACTATTTTCCAAGACAGTGTGTTGAATACGACAATTCTTTGAATAATGTGTCTAGCTTTGATTCTGGTATTAACAATAATTCATCTTTATCTACAATTAACATAAGTGAAAATGAAATATTAAGCAAATTAAAATCTCTCGATATAAAGAAAGGATCCTGGACCGGACAACATACCACCAATATTTATAAGAAGAACTGCATCAACATTGGTGAAGCCCTTATATATCATATATTGTAAATCTATTAAAGACGGTAAATTTCCTACGTATTGGAAAAAGACAAGAATTGTGGCAGTTTTTAAAAATGGTGATAAAAAATGCATTGAAAATTATAGGCCTATTAGCATTTTATCAGTATTTGCTAAAATATTTGAGTCCCTTATCTATCCGTATCTAACTTGGCACATTAAACCTGTGATATCAGACAGTCAACATGGTTTTATAAAAAATAGATCTACTTCAACGAATTTAATATCTTTTGTTGAGGATATCGCATTGTCATTAGACTCTAATAAACAAGTTGATTGTATTTATACAGACTTGACTAAGGCGTTTGATGTAGTAAATCATATACTTTTATTGAGTAAACTTTATAAATATGGAGTACATGGGAAAGTACTTAGATTATTGGAAAGTTATTTGCAAAACAGACAGATGAATGTAGTACTTGGGGGTTATGAATCAAGAACATTTTTTTACATTCAGGAGTGCCACAAGGATCTAGACTTGGCCCTATCTTATTTTATATTTTTTATAATGATATCATTACTTGTTTACACCATTGTAGTTTCTTAATGTATGCAGATGATTTAAAAATATATAAAAAAATTGAATTAGTGAATGATTGTAATCTCTTGCAACAAGATTTAGACAGGTTTGCCGTATGGTATTGTATGAATAGTATAAAATTAAATAACAAGAAATGCCAGAGTATATCATTTAGTAGAAAGACATCTGACATCAATTATAATTATAAAGTGAATGGTTATCTAATAAAAAAGGTTACCCAAGTAAGAGATTTGGGGATTACAGTAGACGCTAAATCGGGTTTTGTTCCACATATTGATGATATAGTGAGTAAATCATTAAGCACATTAGGATTTATTATACGATCTACTAAGCCTTTTAAGAAGTCCAGTACAATTATGATTTTATTTAATTCATTAATTAAGAGTCAATTAGAATATTGTTCAACAGTCTGGAATCCATATTATGAAACACATAAAAACAGATTAGAACGAATTCAAAAAAAGTTTTTAAAAATGTTATCTTATAGAGATCATGTCAGTAACGATTTTCGGAAGTATGATGACTTATTAAAACATTACAATATGTTAAAACTATCACATCGCAGAGATATAGCTGATCTTTGCTTTTTACACAAATTAGTATCTGGAAACCTTGATTGTCCAAAGATTTTAAGTGAGCTAAATGTTTTTGCCCCTAGATTGAATGCAAGATTATGTACCCAAAATTTCAAAACGAGGTTCGCTAAAACAAATTTAGGTCTAAATGCACCACTTAATAGAACTGTGAATCTTTGTAATTAATTAGCACAAAAATCCAAATTTGATATATTTAATGACTCGTTACGTTCGTATAAAGCTCAACTTAAAAAATATTTTATACACCTAGTAAAGAATCCATAGGCGTGTACCTCGACAAATATCATATATATCTATAAATATTTCCTACAATTTTGATAACTTTTTTTAATGGACTTAAATCATTTTTTTTATGTTGCTTTTGTTTTTTTTTAAGATTAGCCATTTTTAGTAGTAAAAATTTTTTATTTTTAATTTAAGTTTTAACTTTTCTTTTTTTTTTCATTTTATATTACTGAAATCGTGTTTATATTATAAGATTAAGTTTATATCCTGTTGTTTTTAGTTTTTTTTTTTTAGTTAAAAAGTTACTTTTAATTTTTTTTTTATTAGTTTAGATGTGAGCAACAACTTGAATACACATGTAAAGTTAGCCTATAATTGAGACATACTTTGCATCAAAATATTTAAAAATGTTTGTAAATTATTGTAGTCTTAGTATGTAACGTTGGCTTCCTAATAAATAAATAAAATAAAATAAATTTCTCAGCTTACAGCTGATGTATAACTGTAACAGCGGGCATGCACCAAGTAACTATAGAGTGCAGTATATTTATTTTTGTGCTTATGGCATTTTCTATTTCTGTCTGCAAGAACTTCCTCATTATCCTACAGGCATATAAAATAGCCGTTTTCTGTAGGATATGTATTATATTATCTTGTAAGTTTATTATTTTTAAATAGTTGGGAAGGGTTTTTGGTACGACGCCGGTGGTAGATATAACTATTGGGATGACGTAGACTTTATTTTGTTTCCAGATACGAATGACTTCTTATTTAAGATCTGTATATATATTTATTTTTTCAACTATATTTTTTTTGTTATGAGTACTAGGGACTGCGGCGTCTATCAGGTTTATTTATTTTAGTGGTGGAGGAAAGAGTGTCTGGATACTATATTCTTCACGCATTTTTATGTACTTTTTACCCGACTGCAGCAAAGCCCAAACGCAGAGTTGTTTTTAGCGCGTATGTATGTATGTATATATGCATTCAGTTTCTTTTTTCCCTTGTAACTGTCAAACCAGTGAACTATTTTAATAAATTATACCTATCTCGTTGGTTTTGTCCCGCATATTAGGGGGGGGGGGGGG